>PYUH01000147.1:0-11030 GCA_016808085.1 Suaeda aralocaspica
AGTTAGCAACAGCAAACCTACATAACAACCACCAACCACCGCCAGCATCAACAAAGCGAACAGCATATCAACATCCACAACAACACCATCACCAACACCACCACAACAACAACAATAGCAACAGCAACAGCAACAACACACCACACCACAGCAAGAGCAAACAGCAACAAAAACATCCCCCCCCCCCCCCCCCCCCCCACCACCCCACAGCAACATCACCACCACCAAACCAACAATAAACAGCACCACACACCACCCCCGCCACACATCACAACAACAACAATAACAACAAGACCAACATTTTACAACAGCAACAAGAACAGAAACAACAACAACAGCATACAACACAAAGTAACCTCCAAGACAATTAGGCAACACCCCGCAGCACACCTACCACAAAACTTTGAACAACACAAACAGCAACACCAGCAAACAATAACACACAGAAGCACACACAGCATCAAACAACTACAAGCAACTATACACCCACACATTACCAACATCATCAACAACAGCAACAACAACATTACATCAACAACAACAGCAACAACACCACCACCATCGCCAACAACAACAACATAGCACAGCACCAACAACATCAACAAACAACAACAACGTATAGACATCCAGCAACAACACAGCAACTCCACCAACAGCCACCACCACACCAACAACAACTAAAACAACAACAACAGCACAACAACAACTACAACAACAACAACAACAAAACGAACAAAACCAAAAGCAAAACAACACCACAATAGCAACACCACCATCAACAACAAAACCACAACACCAAACACACAAAACAAGCACAAACCAAAAGCACAACATCAACACTTGCAACAACACACATCCTCAACACCAACAACAACAACATCAACAATTGCAAACACACCAACAGCAACAACAACAACAACAACAACATTACAACAACAGGTAAAACGCACCAACACAAACAACAACAAAAAACACCAACAAACCACAGTCAATCAATACCAACAACAATCACAACACAACATACAACACCAACAAGCAACAAAAAAGCAAACAAAAAACAACAAAAACAACAACACCAACATAGGAACAGCAACACACACACCACAACAACAACATCAACAACAAAAACACGCAACAGCAACACCACCCACCACCAACAACCACAAGCAACCACAACCAACTGCAACACCTTGAACTAACAACAACAATAGTAACACCAACAACAACATCAACAACGACAACAAAACACAGCAACTTAACACCAACACCAACAACAACAGCACATCACAACAGCGACAACAATATCAACATCACAACACACCACACCACCACCACCCCCAACAACAACAACACTAGCAACATCCCAGCAACAACACCCCAACACCACAGCAACAAAACAGCAACACACCACCACCACCACAATAACGCAACACAACAACAACACCACCAACAACAGCACACCGCACAATAACACAAGAACAACAGTTACAACAGGACAAGAACAGAACAACAACAACATCACAACATCAAAGTAACCATCAATAATAAAACAACAGCAACAGCACTACCACCAAACTTTAAAACACACAACACGCCGCACGAACCGCCTACACAACAACTATACCGTAAAAACATAGCACAAGAGAACAACAACAACAGCAATGTCTACGCAACGATAAACACCAACAAATCACCATTAACCAACAAGCATCAACAAACATCAACACAAACATTAACATCCACAACAACCAGCAACAGACGCCACCACTCATCGCCAACTAACAACAACAATACACGCACAACAACAAAACAGCAACAAACACAGTAATTAGCACAGCAACAACAACCAACAACAACAATAACCACACCACCACCACCACCACACAACAACAAAACACAACACAACAACCAACAAACAGCACAACAACAACAACACAACAACAGCAACAAAACCAAACGCAATCCACACCAACAATGCAACACCACCAACAGCAAAACAACAAAACCAACACACCAACACCACCATCCACGCCACCAACAGCAACGTTTTTGCAAACAGCAACACCACAACAGCGCCAACAACAACAACCAAACAACAAAAACCCAACACAAACAACACCAAACCCCAACGCCACCAACAACAACAACGCACAACATCACATACCACAGAACCCCAACAATATTTACAATAGCAACACAACAACACACACAACTCAACAACACCCCACCACACCACCACCATCTCCACCACCCCACCACAGCAACACCACCACGACATCAACAACACACACACAGTAATAGTCCACAGGCAATCAACAATCACAACAACAACACAACCAACGGTTACAACACAACAACAAAAACAACAGCAACAACAACAACGGTTAGAACACAACCACACCACACACACCACCACCTGACCACAGCAACAGGCAGCGACAACAACAACACACAACAACCAACAACACCAAAAATCAAAATAACAACAACGCCACCACCACAACAATAGCACAACACAACAACAACAACACAATATGTTTACAACAACAACAACAACAACAACAAACACAACACAACCATCAACACATCAACAACACCACCACAAGAACACAACAACAACAGCACCACCACCACCTACCACCACCACAATACTAGCACAACACTACAATAACACCGTTAAAACACAACACGACAACAAACAACTCAACACCAAGAATGACAACAACAACGGCAACAACAACAACAACCACAACAACAGCAACAGCAACACCACCAACACCAACACCAACAGCAACAACAACAACAACAACAACAACAATAATACAACAACAAGAACAACAAGAACATCAACAACAACTACAGAAACTATAACACCAACACCAACACCAACACCAACAGCGTCAACAACAGCAACAACAACAACGACAACAACAGCAACAGCAACACAACCANAACCAGCAACAACCACAACAACAGGAACAACAATAATACAACAACAAGAATATCAACAACAACTACTACAGAAACTATATCACCAACACCAACACCAACAGCGAAAACAATAGCAACAACATCAACAACAACAACAGCAACAACAACAACAACACCACCAACAATAACAGCAAGAACAACAACAACAACACCACCACAACCAACAATAACTACAACAACAACAGCAACAACAACAACAACAACAACAACAACAACAACAGTTAAAACAACAACAACAACAGTTAAAACCACAACAAAAAAAACAGCAACAACACCAAGAATGGCAACAACAACAACAACAACTACAACGGCAACAACAACAGTTAAAACAACAACAACAACAACAACAACAACAACAAAAACAGCAACAACACTAAGAATGGCAACAACAACAACTACAACTACAACGTCAACAACAACAACAAACGACAACATCAACAAATACAACAATAGCAACAACAGCAACAACTTGAACAACAACAACAGCAACAACAACAACAAGCACAACAAGAACATCAACAACAACTACTACAGCAACTATAACACCAACACCAACAGCGTCAACAACAGCAACAACAACATCAACATCAACATCAACAACAACAGCAACACCACCACCACCACCACCACCACGAACGACAACAACAATAGCAACAGCAACAGCAACATCAACAACAACACCAACAGCAATAGCAACAGCAACAACAACAGCAACACCACCACCACCACCAACAATAACACCAAAAACAACAGCAACAACAACAACAACACCACCACCACCACCAACAACAACAACAGTTAAAACTACAACAACATCAACAACAACAGCAACACCAACAATAGCAACAACAAAAACAGCAATAACACCAAGAATAGCAACAACAAAAACAGCAATAACACCAAGAATAGCAACAACAACAACATCAACAACAGCAACACCAACAACAGCAACAGCAACACCAACACCACCACCAACAACAACAGCAGTAACAACAGCAACAACAACAAGAACAACAACAACATCAACAACAACAACTACAGCAACTATAACACCAACACCAACTCCAAAAGCGTCAACAACAGCAACAACAACATCAACAACAACAAAAACAGCAACAACACCACCACCACCACCAGCACCACCAACGACAACAACAATAACAATAACAATAGCAACATCAACAACAACACCACAGCAATAGCAACAGCAACACCACTACCACCACCAACAACAACAGCAACAACAAGAACAACAGCACAACAGCAACAACTGCAACAATAACAATAGCAGTAAAAACTACAATAATAATAACAACAACAACATCAACAAAAATAACAGCAACAACACTACCACCACCACCAACAACAACAAGTACAAGAATAGTAAGAGCAACAACAACAACAACACCTCCACCACCATCAACAACAACAACAACACAACAGCAACAACAACACCAACAACAACAACAACAACAAAAATATTTACAACAGCAACAACAACAACAACAAAAATATTTACAACAGCAACAACAACAACAAAAATAGCAACAACACTAAGAGTGGCAACAACAACAACTACAACTACAACGGCAAAAACAACAACAACAACAACAACAACAACAGCAACACCACCAACACCAACAACAACAACAGCAACAACAGCAACAACTTGAAAACAACAAAAGCAACAACAATAATACAACAACAAGCACAACAAGAACATCAACAACAACAACTACAGCAGCTATAACACCAACACCAACACCAACAGCGTCAACAACAGCAACATCAACATCAACAACAACAGCAACACCACCACCACCACCACCACCACGAATGACAACAACAATAGCAACAGCAACATCAACAACAACACCAACAGCAATAGCAACAGCAACAACAACAGCAACACCACCACCACCACCAACACCAACACCAAAAACAACAGCAACAACAACAACAACACCACCACCACCACCAACAACAACAACAGTTACAACTACAACAACAACAACAGCAACACCAACAATAGCAACAACAAAAACAGCAATAACACCAAGAACAGCAACAACAAAAACAGCAATAACACCAAGAATAGCAACAACAACAGCATCAACAACAGCAACACCAACAACAACAACAGCAACACCAACACCACCACCAACAACAACACCAGTAACAACAGCAACAACAACAAGAACAACAACAACATCAACAACAACAACTACAGCAACTATAACACCAACACCAACTCCAAAAGCGTCAACAACAGCAACAACAACATCAACAACAACAAAAACAGCAACANGTCAACAACAGCAACAACAACATCAACAACAACAAATACAGCAACAACACCAACACCACCAACGACAACAACAATAACAATAACAATAGCAACATCAACAACAACACCACAGCAATGGCAACAGCAACACCACTACCACCACCAACAACAACAGCAACAACAACAACAACAACAACAACAACAACAACAACAACAACAACAACAACAACAGTTACAACAGCAACAACA
Source organism: Suaeda aralocaspica (assembly GCA_016808085.1). Classification (NCBI taxonomy): domain Eukaryota; kingdom Viridiplantae; phylum Streptophyta; class Magnoliopsida; order Caryophyllales; family Amaranthaceae; genus Suaeda; species Suaeda aralocaspica. The sequence goes on from PYUH01000147.1 coordinate 5,528, forward strand.
ACAGAAGGAACACTACCACCACCAACAACAACAACAGCAACAACAGCAACAACTGCAACAATAACAATAGCAGTAACAACAACAATAATAATAACAACAACAATATCAACAAAAATAACAGCAACAACACCACCACCACCACCAACAACAACAAGAACAGGAATAGTAACAGCAACAACAACAACAACACCTCCACCACCATCAACAACAACAACAGCACAACAGCAACAACAACACCAACAACAACAACAACAACAAAAATATTTACAACAGCAACAACGACAACAACAAAAATATTTACAACAGCAACAACAACAACAAAAACAGCAACAACACTAAGAGTGGCAACAACAACAACTACAACTACAACGGCAACAACAACAACAACAACAACAACAACAACAACACCAACACCACCAACACCAACAACAACAACAGCAACAACAGCAACAACTTGAACAACAACAAAAGCAACAACAATAATACAACAACAAGCACAACAAGAACATCAACAACAACAACTACAGCAACTATAACACCAAAACCAACACCAACAGCGTCAACAACAGCACCATCAACATCAACAACAACAGCAACACCACCACCACCACCACCACGAATGACAACAACAATAGCAACAGCAACAGCAACATCAACAACAACACCAACAGCAATAGCAACAGCAACAACAACAGCAACACCACCACCACCACCAACAATAACACCAAAAACAACAGCAACAACAACAACACCACCACCACCACCACCAACAACAACAGTTAAAACTACAACAACAACAACAACAACACCAACAATAGCAACAACAAAAACAGCAATAACACCAAGAATAGCAACAACAAAAACAGCAATAACACCAAGAATAGCAACAACAACAACATCAACAACAGCAACACCAACAACAGCAACAGCAACACCAACACCACCACCAACAACAACAGCAGTAACAACAGCAACAACAACAAGAACAACAACAACATCAACAACAACAACTACAGCAGCTATAACACCAACACCAACTCCAAAAGCGTCAACAACAGCAACAACAACATCAACAACAACAAAAACAGCAACAACACCACCACCACCACCTCCACCACCAACGACAACAACAATAACAATAACAATAGCAACATCAACAACAACACCTCCACCACCATCAACAACAACAACAACAACAACGGCAACAACAACAACACCAACAACAACAACAACAACAAAAATATTTACAACACCAACAACAACAACAACAACAACAACAAAAACAACAACAACACTAAGAATGGCAACAACAACAACTACAACTACAACGGCAACAACAACAACAAACGACAACCACAACAACAACAACACCAACACCAACAACAACAACAGCAACAACAGCAACAACTTGAACAACAACAACAGCAACAACAATAGTACAACAACAAGCACAACAAGAACATCAACAACAACAACTACAGCAACTATAACACCAACACCAACACCAACAGCGTCAACAACAGCAACAACAACATCAACAGCAACACCACCACCACCACCACCACCACCAACGACAACAACAATAGCAACAGCAACTGCAACATCAACAACAACACCAACAGCAATAGCTACAGCAACAACAACAGCAACACCACCACCACCACCAACAATCACACGAAAAACAACAGCAACAACAACACCACCACCACCACCACCAACAACAACAACAGTTAAAACTACAACTACAACAACAACAACAACAGCAACACCAACAATAGTAACAACAAAAACAGTAATAACACCAAGAATAGCAACAACAAACACAGCAATAACACCAAGAATAGCAACAACAAAAACAACAGCAACACCAACAACAGCAACAGCAACACCACCATCACGAACAAGAACAACAATAGCAACAGCAACAGCAACAACAACACCAACACCAACAGCAAGAGCAACAGCAACAAAAACAACAACAGCACCACCACCACCAACAATAACAGCAACAACAACAACAACAACAGCAACAACAACAACAATAACAACAAGAACAACAGTTACAACGGCAACAAGAACAAGAACAACAACAACATCAACAACAGCAAAAGTAACATCAATAACAACAGCAACACCACTACCAGCAAAACTTAAACAACAACAACAGCAGCAACAACAGCAATAACAGCAAAAACAATAAAAACAACAAGAAAAACAACAACAACATCAACAACTACAGCAACTATAACACCAACACCATTACCAACAGCATCAACAACAGCAACAACAACATTAACATCAACAACAACAGCAACAACACCACCACCATCGCCAACAACAACAACAATAGCAACAGCAACAACAACATAAACAACAACAACAACAGTAATAGCAACAGCAACAACAACAACAACCAACAACAAAACACAACAAACAGCCTACAACAGCCAACAACACCAACAATAGCAACACCGCCAACAGCAACTTAAACCAACACACACACCCCTACACACACCAACATCAACAGTTGTCAACATCAACTAACACACAGCGACAACAACAACAACACACAAAAAAAAACACCAACACAACAACACCAACAACAACGCCAAACCACACAACACAACGGCAACAACGACAACAGTCAATAAACAACACAACATAGTTACAGATGCAACACAACAACACACAACAACATCAACAACAACACCACACACCACCACCAACACAACAATAGCCCACAACAGTGCACAACCACCGACCACCAACAACAACGTCACAACAGTAATAGTCAACATCAATACAACAACAACAACAACAACAACAAAACAACACGTAAACTTAAAACAACCCCCAAAAACAAGACAACAAACAACGTTTTAGACCAAACAACAACCACCACCCACCACCCCCCACCACAGCACAACGACAACACCCAACCACCACACAACCCACACCAAAATCACAATAAACAACAACGCCACCCAACAACAACAATAGCTCACAACAGCAACACAACAACAACAACAACACATGTTACACACCCACAACCAACAACCAACACCACAACACCAACCCTAACAACACCCCAACAGCAGCCAACCACAACAACCTCACAACAAAACAACAAGCAAAGCACACCCACCCACCGTCCACCAACATAAATAGCAACAACAACTATACAATAACAACAACAGTTAAAAACAACAACAACAACAACAAACACCAAAATGACAACAACAACGGCCAACAACAACAACAACCACACAACACAACAGCAAACACCACCAACACAATAACAGCAACAACAACAACAACAACAGCCACACCACTCAACACAACAACAAATAACACCAAGAACAACAGTTTACAACGGACGCAACAATAACAAGTAACACAAAACATCCAACAACAGCAAAAGGTACATCAATACAACAGCAAATACCACTAACAGCAAAACTTAAACAACAACAACAGACAGCAAAACAGCAATAACGCGCAAAACACATAAAACAACAAGAAGAAATCAACAACAACATCAACAACTAACAGCAACTTATAACACAACACCAATTACAACATCTCAACAACCATTAACATCAACAACAACAACAATACACCACCACCATCGCCAAAACAACAACAATACAACAAGCACAAAAACATAAAACAACAAACAACAACCAGTTATAGCAACAGCAACACAACACAACAACAACTCCACCACCACCACCACCACCAACACAACAACAAAAACAACAAACAACAGTACCAACACAGCAACAACAACAATAACAACAAAAACAAGCAACAAAACCACAACGCAACAACACCAACAATAGCAACGACCACCACAGCAACAACAAAAGCCAAACAACACCAACACACCACCACCTACCACATGCAACAGTTTCAAAGCAACAACAGCAACGCGACCAACAACACAACAACAACAACCAACAACACACACACACCACACAACGCCACCAACAACAAACAACGGCAACACCCCTCACAACACTTCAATAACAACAACAACAATAGTTTACACAGAGCAACAACACAAACAACACCCTCAACAATACCACAACCAACCCCCACCACACAACCACACAACACCAACACCACACCCACTCCACCACCAACAACAGCAACACACATTATCGCACAGAACCCATCACACAACAACAACACACAACAACAACCAACAACAACAACAACACACACGGTTACAACAACACAACAAAAACAGCAGCAACAACAACAACGGTTAGACAACCACAACCACCACCACCACACCACCACCAGCAACAGCGACAACAACAACAACACAACACACCAAATCAACAATAACAACAACGCCATGCCAACAACAACAATGCAACAACAACACATCAACAACCAATAGTTACAAAACACAACAACAACACCAACAACAACAACCAGCAAGCAACAACAAATCAACAACACCACCAACAATAACAGCACAAAGCAACAGCCACCACCACCACAACACCAACTATAGCAACAACACTAACAATACAAACACCCCAGTTCCAACAACACAACCAACACACCAAGCATCGGCAAACAACACAACACCACCAACACAGCCCACGCGACACCACCAAACACCAACAGGCAAATACAACAAACAAACAACAAAGATACAAACAAGAACACACGAAATACAACACAACTAAGATCAGAAATATAACACCAACACACAAACCCAAACACCACGCGACAACCATACAGCACACAACAACACACAAAAGCAACAGCAACACAACCACGCAACAACAGACAAACAACAGGAAAAACAACAAGAAGTACAACAAACAAGAAAAGAACGAATACACACAACAACGACTACAGAAACGTATAGCACAACACCACACCAACACGACAACAAAGATGCAACAACTAACATACAACAACACATACAACAACCAACACACACCAAACAAGAACAAAGAACAACAAAACACACACCACACCACACCACAATAACTACAACAAAACAAGTCAACACAACAACACAACAACAACAACACAACAACAGTTAAAACCACAAACAAAAAAAACACAAACAACACAAGACTGGCAACAACAAAACACAACTACAACAACCGGCAACAACAACAACGGTTAAAACAACCAAATCACAACACAACAACAAAAACAGCAACAACATCAAGAGATGGCAACACCACAACAACTACAACACCAACGCCAACCACACAACAACAACGGACAACATCAGCACAACAACAACAATAGGCACAACAGCAACAACCCTTTGAACAAAACACACAGAACAACCAACAACACAAGCACACAAGAACACAACAACAACAACTACAGTAACTATAACACCAACCCCAACACCACACAACAGCGTCAACAACAGCAACAACAAACATAACACACAACACAGCAACACCACCACCACCACCACCACCACACGAACACAAACAACAATAGTCAAACAGCAACATCA
>PYUH01000147.1:21524-31554 GCA_016808085.1 Suaeda aralocaspica
AACAACAACAACAACAACAACAACACCAAAATCAACAATAACAACAACGCCACCAACAACAACAATAGCACAACAACAACATCAACAACAATAGTTACAACAACAACAACAACACCAACAACAACAACAGCAGCAACAACATCAACAACACCACCAACAATAACAGCAACAACAACAGCAACACCACCACCACCACCAACAATAATAGCAACAACAACTACAATAACAACAACAGTTAAAACAACAACAACAACACCAAGAATGGCAACAACAACAACAACAACCACAACAACAGCAACAGCAACACCACCAACACCAACAGCAACAACAACAACAACAACAATAATACAACAACAAGAACAACAAGAACATCAACAACAACTACAGAAACTATAACACCAACACCAACACCAACAGCGTCAACAACAGCAACAACAACAACAACAACAACAACAACAACAACAACAACAACAACAACAACAACAACAACAATAGCAACAACAACAACAGCAACAACAACAACAACAACAGCAACAGCAACACAACCAGCAACAACAACAACAACAGGAACAACAATAATACAACAACAAGAACAATAAGAATATCAACAACAACTACTACAGAAACTATATCACCAACACCAACACCAACAGCGACAACAATAGCAACAACATCAACAACAACAACAGCAACAACAACAACAACACCACCAACAATAACAGCAAGAACAACAACAACACCACCACCACACAAAGCAACCACAGCAAACAACTTGACAAAACAACAGCAACAACAAACAACAAGCACACAAGAACATACAAACAATATACAGCACTAAACACCAAACACCAACAAGCGCAACAACAGAACAACAACATCAACATCAACAGGCACAACAACAGCAACAAAAAAAATCACCACCACCACACCACCACGAACGACAAACAACACTAGCAACAGCCAAACAGCAACATCAACAACAACACCAACGCAATAGCAACGCAACAAACAACAGCAACACCACCACCACCACCAACAATAAACCACACCAAAAACAACAGCCAACAACACAACCAAACCACCACCACCACCAACAAACAACAGTAAAACAACAACATAACAACACAAAAAACAATAACAGCAACACCAACAATAGCAACACAAAAACAGCAATAACACCAATACCAAGCACAACAAACAGCAATCACACAAGAATAGCAAAACAAAACTCAACAACAGCAAAACAACAACAACAGCACACACCAACACCACCACCCAACAACAACAGCAGTAACAACACAACAACAACAAGAAAAACAATCACACATCAACAACAACAACTACAGCTCAATATAACACCACAACACCCAACTCCAAAAGCGTTATACAACAGCACCAACAACATCAACAACAACAACAAACAGCACAACACCACCACCACCACCGCCACAACCAAGACAACACAACAATAACAATAACAATAGCAACATCAACAACAACACAACAGCCAATAGCAACAGCAACACCACTACCACCCACAAACAACACAAGCAACAACAACACCACTACCACCACAACAACAACAGCAACAACAAACAACAACAACACAACAAACTGCACAATCACAATAGCAGAAAAAACAATAATAACTAAACAACAACACTTATCAACAAAACAGCAACAACATACCACCACACCAACACCACAACCAATTACAAGATATGTAAGAGCATCAACACAACAACAACAGCCTCCACCACCATCACCAAACAAACACACACAAAGCAACAAACAACCCACACCCAACAAAACCCCACACAACACTATTATCACAGCACACCAGCAACAACACACAACAAAATATTTACACACACTTCACACCACAACCAACAACTAGCGCACCAACACTAAGATTGGCAACAACAACAACTACAACTCAACGGCAAACAAAAAAACAACACAACAACAACAACAACAGCAAACACACACCAACACCCAACAACAACAACAGCCAACACAGCAACACTTGAAAACCAAAAGCAACAACAATAATACAACACAAAGCACAACAAAACATCAACACAACAACTACACAGCACTATAACACCAAACCAACACACAAACAGCGTCAACAACAGCACATCACAAACATCAACACAACAGTGCAACACCCACCCACCACCACCACACCACGAATGACAACAACAATCGCAACAGCAACATCAAACACAACACCAACAACAGAATGCAAGCAAACAAGCAACAGCCACCACAACACCACCACCACCAACGAATAACACAAAAACACAGACAACAACAAAACAACACACCCCACCACCACCAACAACAACAACAGTTTTAAAACTATACAACAGAACACACAGCAACACCAACAATAGCACAACAAAACACAGCAATAACACCAAGATCAGACAACAAAAACAGCAAATAACACCAAGAAATAGCAACAACAACAAGCATCAACACGAAAACCCACCGAACAACAACAACAGCAACACACACACCACCACCAACAACAACAGCCGTAACAACAGACAACAACAAGAACAACAACAACATCAACAACACAAACTACAGAACTATTAAACCCAACACAACTCCATAAGGTTAACAACATGAACAACAACAACATCAACAACAACAAAACAAACAACACACCACACACACACCACCACGACAACGAACATAACAATAAACATAGCAACATACAACAACACCACACAGGCTAATAGCAACAGCCATATCCAACCCAACTACAGCAACACAACAACAACAAAACAACAACACACAACAACAACACCACACCAACATACACACAACACCAACAAAGGAACAACCGCCCAGCCAACAACAAGCAAAGAACAGCACATAGCAACAACTGCCACAATAACAATCGCACGTAAAACAACAATAATAATACACAACAACAACATCACACAAAATAACAGCAACAACACTCACCACCACACACACAACAACAAGCCGAAGGAATAGTAAGTAACAACAACACCAACAACACCTTACACCACCATCACAAACAACAACAAACACACAGTCAACACAACACCACAACAACACCACAACAAAAATATTACACACAGCAACATAGACAACACAAAAAATTTACAACAGCAACAAACAACAACAAAAAGCAACAACACACAGAGTGGCAACAACAACAACTACAAACTACAACGGGACACAACAACAACAACAACAACAACAAACAGCAACACCACCAACCACCAAAACAACAACAGCAAACAACAGCAACAACTTGAACAACAACAAAAGCAACAAACAATAATACAACAACAAGCACAACACGAAACATCAACAAAACACACTACCAGCGCAACGTATAACACCAAACCAAACCCCAACAGCGTCAACAACAGCACATCCAACATCAACAACAACATCAACAAACACCACCACCACCACCACCACGAATGACAACAACATAGCAACATCAACCCAACTCACAACAACCACAGCAAATGCACAGCAACAACAAACAGCAACACCAACCACCACCACCAACAATAACACCAAAAACAACAGCAACACAACAACAACACCACACCCACACCACAACACAACAGTTAAAATACATACAGCAACACAACAATCACACCAACAACAAACAAAAACAGCAATAACACCAAGAATAGACACACCAACAAACAACAATAACACCAATAATAGCAACCAACAGACATCAACAACAGCACACACAACAAGCAACAGCACACCAACACCACCACCAACAACAACACACAGTTAAAACAGACAACAAACAACAACAAGAACGACAACAACATCAACAACACAACGTACAGCAAGCTACTAACACCTAAACCAACTCCAAAAGTCGTCAAAACAACAGCAACAACACAAATCAAACAACAACAAACAACAACAACCACAACCAACACACCCACCACACGACAACAAGCAAAACACATACAATAGCAAACACTCAACAACAACAACACATGCCCCACGCACCCCATCACACACAACAACAACAAGCACAAAAAACACACACCCAATATACAACCCCAAAACACAACAACAACAACACAACAACACTAAAGGCCACAACAACACTACACACAACTCAACACACAACAAACAACACAACAACAACAATAACAAAACCGACAACAGCAACAACAAAGGAACACTACACACCAACAACAATCACAAAGCAATCAGTACAACAACAATCACAAGAACAATCAACAACATTAAATACCACTATACAACAACACAACAACACAACAATCTTACAGAAGAACAACACTCACACACCACCACCCCAACAACGACCAGCCCCACTCAGGACACCCTATACAGCAACTAACCAACAACACACTCACCCCCACAAATTCCACAAGTCACAACAGCACCCACAACCTCACACCACACCCACCCACACACACAACAAAAAGCATATTCCAACAGCCCCACCACCCCAACCGTTAAACCAATCCCAAAACACACTCCCCGTTACAACACGCAACAACCCCCCCCACCACACCTCACCCACAAAAAGCCACCCAACACCCCTTACAGATCGGCACAAGCACAACTACAACACTAAAACGGACCATCCCCACAGCCCAACAAGAAACAACACAACATCAACACCACCACACGACACACAAACAATCAACTCACAACAACCAACAGCAAGAGCACTGCAAAACAACAACAACCAGCCAACACAACAATAATGCACCAACAACAACAAAACAATAACACAAGAAAACAGTTCGCAACAACAAGAACACTACAACAGTACACCTAACATCATAACACACAAACACCACACCACCAACTACAAAAGCACACAGCACTAACGAACATAAACAACAGAACAACCACACCAGCACTATACCCAACCATTCCACAACAACATAGCACGCAACACACATACATCAACCACACCCGCACAACGCACAATCGCCACAACAACATAGCAACTAGCAACAGCCAAAACAAAACAACACCAACAGCAATAGCAACAGCAACAACAAACCAACATCCACCCAACACCACCACATCACACACAACAACAACAGAACAACAAAACACAGCCCCACACACACAACAACGTAAATACAACAACAACAACAACAACACACAACAATCAATCAACAAACAACACGCAAACACACACCAAAAAGCCAACAACGCAAGAACGCTAAAACACAAAACACACCAACCACACGACACAACAGTTTCAACATCACACTACAAACACAACAACGCAACACCAAACAAAACCCCACAACAACACACCAACACAACCAACGCCACCAACCAAGAACAACAGCACAACAACAATAACAACAACAACAGTTACATAGAACACCACAACAACATCAACAACAACACACCAAACTCACCACCAGCTCACCAACATAGCACAACCACACGACCACACACAACTCAAACAGTCGATCAATACACACACAACAACAAAACAAAACAAACTTAAACAACAAAAACAGCAAACCACACAACTTTTAACCACACACAACCACCCCACCACCCCCACCACAGACAAACACACCCACCATCACACCCAACACACCAAATCAACATAACAACAACATGCACTCCACCACACATCATCACAACAAGCAACCACAACAACAACGGACACATAGTACACACCCAACACAACAACCCCAACACACACACAACCTCAACCAACATAAATGCATACACCACCTACCTCAACAACAACATCAAGCAAACACAACACTCACCACAAATAGCAACAACAACTAGACTACATAAGAATCAAGTTAAACAACAACAAACTCCACCAAATACAACGACACGCAACCAACAACACAAACGATCACACACACACACCCAACATAACACACAACAACAACACACACAACCAACAACACACACAAACACCATAACAACAGTACAAGACGCAACTAATACGTAACACAAAACATACAACAACAAGCAAAGTAACATACACAACATACATACAGAAACTACAACAACCAAGCAACAACGCATACACGCAAACATACAACAGATAATCAACAACAAATCACAACTAGACACAACTAAACACCAACACCAACACTCAACAACAGAACATACAAACCATTAAACAATCCAAACATCAACCACAATCACCAACCACCACACACACCAACGACAACAACCAATATCAACAGCACCAAACATACATAACAACAAACCAACAGCATTATAGCAACAGCAACAACAACCACAACAACCACCACCACCACCACACCAATCACACAAACAAAGACAACAAACAACACCGTCCACCACACAACAGCAACAACAACATTAAACAACACAAAACACAACAACAACACAACACCAAACAATACCAACAAAACATAGCAACACCACCAAGAACCCAACAAAACAACAACAGCCAACCACCACACCAAGCAATAGCAACATCAAAAACACAGCAACAGGCCAACAACACAACAGACCCAACAACACCACACATCAAACCAACAAACAACAACGCAACCCTCACAACCTTAGTCAACAGCAACAGCATACAACCAGAGCCACACACCAACACCACCCAGCAACAGCACCCCCACAGTACACCACACAAACACCTCCAACAACACAGCACACCCACACCTATCCCAAGCAATCCCCACACCCACCCACAACAACAACAACAACAACAACAACGGTACAACACACAACAAACAATGCACAAACAACGAAGACAACACCCAACACAACAGCGACCAAACAACAACATCACATACACAACGCATGCCCAACAACAACAAAGCAACAACAACAACATAACAACAGTTCCACAAGTAACATCAATCAACAACACCAGCAACACACAACACCAGACACCACCAACTATAACAGCACATACAACAGCCCAGCAAACCACACAGCTACATAGAACGCCAAAAAACACATTAAAAACAACAAACAAGACGGCAAAACAACAACAACAAACACAACTACAGCACACACATACCAACACCAACAGGCATAATAACACAAACAGCATCAACAAAATACAACACAAGAACAACGAACATTCCAACATCAAACAAACGACCACACCAACACCACACGCACCTACGCCACAACAACAAACAATAGGCAACAGCAACAACAACCATCAACAACAACAAACAACAGTGAAATAATGACCAACAGACAACATACACACAACATACTACAACGAACTTACACAACACCACCAACACGACAACGCAACAACAACAAAACAACAACAACAACAACAAAACCACCAACTAACACAAGCCCAACAACCACACCAATAACACAACAAACAATCAACAGCAACACCAACAAACCAACAGCACAACGTAAACCACCAAAACAAACAACACCAGACTCAAACAGCAACATGCAAACACACACCAACAACAACACGTAAAACCCAACACACAACCAACAGACAAACAGTGCAACACACAATGGCAACAGCACAGTACTCGCACAACCCAGGACACATCAGATCAACAACAACAGAACAACAGCACAACACCTGAACAACACACAGCAACAACACACAGACCACCAACCAACAACAACGAACGGCAACAACCGACAAAGCAATAAACAACCACAACATAGTTACAGAGCAACAACAACAACAACAACAACATCAACAACAACACCACACCACACCAACCAACAAAAAACAATAGCCCCCAACACCACCACGAACCACAACAACAAACGCCACAACAGTAATAGCAACAGCAATAACAACAACAAAAACAGACAACAACAAAACAACACGGTTACAACAATAACAACAAAAACAGAGACAACAAACAACGGTTAGACAAACAACAACACCACCACCCCACCACCAACAGCAAAAACGACAACACAACAACAACAACAACACAACAACACCAAAATCAACAATAAACAACAACGCCACCAACAACAACAATAGCCCAACAGCAACAAACAAACAACAACAACAACAATGTTACAACAACAACAACAACAACAACAACACCAACAACAACAAACAGCAGCCAACAACAAAACAACACCACAACAATAACAGCACAACAACAGCAACACCCACCACCGCCACCAACAATATAATAGCAACAACAACTTACAATAACACAACAGTTAAAAACAACAACAACAACAACAAAACACCAAGAATGACAACAACAAACGGCCAACAACAACAACAACCACACCCAACAGCAACAGCAAACACCACCAACAACAATAAACAGCAACAACAACAACAACAACAGCCCACACCAGCCCAACACAACAAACAAATAACAACAAGAACAACAGTTTACAACGGAAACAGAACAAGAACAACAAAACATCCAACAACAGCAAAAGTAAATCAATACAACAGCAATACCACTACAGCAAAACTTAAACAACAACAACAGACAGCACAAACAGCCAATAACGCCAAAACAATAAAAACAACAAGAAGAAACAACAACAACATAAACAACTACAGCAACTTATAACACAAACACCATTACAACAGCATCAACAACATTAACATCAACAACAACAAGCACAACACCACACCATCGCCAAAACAAACAACAATAGCAACAAGCAACAACAAACATAAAAACAACAACAACAACCAGTTATAGCAACAGCAACAAAACAACAAACTCACACCACCACCACCACACCAAAACAACAACAAAAAAACAACAACAGTAACACCAACACGCCAACAACAACAATAACAACAAAAACAAGCAACAAAACCAAACGCAACAACACCAACACTAGCCAACGACCACCAACAGCAACAACAAACAGCCAAACAACACCAACACACCACACCTACCAACAGCAACAGTTGCAAAGCAACAACAGCAACGCGACAACAACAACAACAACAACAACAACAACAACAACACAACAACAACGCCACCAACAACAACAACGGCAAACACAGCACAAACAGCAATAACAACAACAACAATAGTTACAAGAGCAACAACAAACAAAAACAACATCAACAATACCACAACAACACACCACCAACAACAACAACAGCCAACACCACACACCACCAACAACAACAGCAACAACAGCAAACAGTCATAGCAAACAGAAATAACAACAAAACAACAACAACAACAACAACCACAACAACAACAACACAACGGTTACAACAACACAACAAAAACAGCAGCAACAAACAACAACGGTTAGAACAACAACAACCACCACCACCACACCACCCAACAGCAACAGCGACAACACAACAACAACAACAACACCAAAATCAACAATAACAAAACGCCACCAACAACAACAATGCACAACAACAACATCAACAACCAATAGTTACAAAACACAAAACAACACCAACAACAACAACAAGCAGCAACACATCAACAACACACCAACAATAACAGCAAAACAAAAGCAACACCACCACCACCACAAACAATACTAGCAACAACAACTACAAACACCCCCCGTTCACCCAACAACACAACCCCACCACGCATGGCAACCACAACACAACACCCACCACACAGCCCCCGCCCGACCCCACCAAACAAAAAACAGCAACAACAACAATCAAACAACAAGAGAAAAACAAGAACAACAAGATAAAGCACAACTAAGATCAGCAATAAAGAGAACACAAAAACCACAAAAAACACCTAACAGCGGACAACCATAAGCAACACAACTAACACAACAAAAGCTAACACCAACACAACCCGCAACAACAGACAAACAACAGGAAAAAAAAACAAGAAGACAAACAAACAAGAAAAAGAAGAAGAGCAACAACAACGACGACAGAAACGAGAGCACAACACCAACACCAACAGCGACAACAAAGAGGCAACAACAGAACAACAACAACAGCATACAAAACCACACAACATCCAAACAAGAACAGAAAGAACAACAAAAAACCACCACACCACAACCAACAATAACT
>PYUH01000147.1:38427-58650 GCA_016808085.1 Suaeda aralocaspica
ACAACAACAATAACAATAACAATAGCAACATCAACAACAACACCACAGCAATAGCAACAGCAACACCACTACCACCACCAACAACAACAGCAACAACAACACCACTACCACCACCAACAACAACAGCAACAACAAGAACAACAGCACAACAGCAACAACTGCAACAATAACAATAGCAGTAAAAACTACAATAATAATAACAACAACAACATCAACAAAAATAACAGCAACAACACCACCACCACCACCAACAACAACAAGAACAAGAATAGTAACAGCAACAACAACAACAACACCTCCACCACCATCAACAACAACAACAGCACAACAGCAACAACACCAACAACAACAACAACAACAAAAATATTTACAACAGCAACAACAACAACAACAAAAATATTTACAACAGCAACAACAACAACAAAAACAGCAACAACACTAAGAGTGGCAACAACAACAACTACAACTACAACGGCAACAACAACAACAACAGCAACACCACCAACACCAACAACAACAACAGCAACAACAGCAACAACTTGAACAACAACAAAAGCAACAACAATAATACAACAACAAGCACAACAAGAACATCAACAACAACAACTACAGCAGCTATAACACTAACACCAACACCAACAGCGTCAACAACAGCAACATCAACATCAACAACAACAGCAACACCACCACCACCACCACGAATGACAACACCAATAGCAACAGCAACATCAACAACAACACCAACAGCAATAGCAACAGCAACAACAACAGCAACACCACCACCACCACCAACAATAACAACAAAAACAACAGCAACAACAACAACACCACCACCACCACCACCACCAACAACAACAACAGTTAAAACTACAACAACAACAACAACAACAGCAACACCAACAATAGCAACAACAAAAACAGCAATAACACCAAGAATAGCAACAACAACAACATCAACAACAGCAACACCAACAACAGCAACAGCAACACCAACACCACCACCAACAACAACAGCAGTAACAACAGCAACAACAACAAGAACAACAACAACATCAACAACAACAACTACAGCAACTATAACACCAACACCAACTCCAAAAGCGTCAACAACAGCAATAACAACATCAACAACAACAAAAACAGCAACACCACCACCACCACCACCACCACCACCAACGACAACAACAATAACAATAACAATAGCAACATCAACAACAACACCACAGCAATAGCAACAGCAACACCACTACCACCACCAACAACAACAGCAACAACAACACCACTACCACCACCAACAACAACAGCAACAACAAGAACAACAGCNCAACAGAAGGAACACTACAACCACCACCAACAACAACAGCAACAACAACAACAATAGCACAACTGCAACAACTGCAAAAATAACAATAGCAGTAACAACAACAATAATAATAACAACAACAACATCAACAAAAATAACAGCAACAACACCACCACCACCACCAACAACAACATGAACAGGAATAGTAACAGCAACAACAACAACAACACCTCCACCACCATCAACAACAACAACAGTACAACAGCAACAACAACACCAACAACAACAACAAAAATATTTACAACAGCAACAACAACAACAACAAAAATATTTACAACTGCAACAACAACAACAAAAACAGCAACAACACTAAGAGTAGCAACAACAACAACTACAACTACAACGGCAACAACAACAACAACAACAACAACAACAGCAACACCACCAACACCAACAACAACAACAGCAACAACAACAACAACATGAACAACAACAAAAGCAACAACAATAATACAACAACAAGCACAACAAGAACATCAACAACAACAACTACAGCAGCTATAACACCAACACCAACACCAACAGCGTCAACAACAGCAACATCAACAGCAACAACAACAGCAACACCACCACCACCACCAACAATAACACCAAAAACAACAGCAACAACAACAACACCACCACCACCACCACCACCAACAACAACAGTTAAAACTACAACAACAACACCAACAATAGCAACAACAAAAACAGCAATAAATCAAAGAATAGCAACAACAAAAACAACAATAACACCAAGAATAGCAACAACAACAACATCAACAACAGCAACACCAACAACAGCAACAGCAACACCAACACCACCACCAACAACAACAGCAGTAACAACAGCAACAACAATAACAACAACAACAAGAACAACAACAACATCAACAACAACAACTACAGCAGCTATAACACCAACACCAACTCCAAAAGCGTCAACAACAACAACAACAACATCAACAACAACAAAAACAGCAACAACACCACCACCACCAACTCCACCACCAACGACAACAACAATAACAATAACAATAAAAACAGTAATAACACCAAGAATAGCAACAACAAAAACAACAATAACACCAAGAATAGCAACAACAACAACAACAACAACAACAGCAACACCACCACCACCAACAACAATAGCAACAGCAACAGCAATAACAACACCAACACCAACAGCAAGAGCAACAGCAACAAAGACAACAACAGCACCACCACCACCAACAATAACAACAACAACAACAACAACACCACCAACAACAGCAACAACAACAACAATAACAACAAGAACAACAGTTACAACAGCAACAAGAACAAGAACAACAACAACATCAACAACAGCAAAAGTAACATCAATAACAACAGCAACACCACTACCAGCAAAACTTGAACAACAACAACAACAACAGCAACAACAACAATAACAGCAAAAACAATAAAAACAACAAGAAGAACAACAACAACATCAACAACTACAGCAACTATAACACCAACACCATTACCAACAGCATCAACAACAGCAACAACAACATTAACATCAACAACAACAGCAACAACACCACCACCATCGCCAACAACAACAACAATAGCAACAGCAACAACAACATAAACAACAACAACAACAGTAATAGCAACAGCAACAACAACAACAACTCCACCACCACCACCACCACCAACAACAACAACAAAAATAACAACAACAGCAACACCAACAACAGCAACAACAACAACAACAACAAAAACAGCAACAAAACCAAACGCAACAACACCAACAATAGCAACACCACCAACAGCAACAACAAAACCAACAACAACAACACCACCACCACCACCAACAGCAACAGTTGCAACAGCAACAGCGACAACAACAACAACAACAACAACAACAACACCAACAACAACAACACCAACAACAACGCCACCAACAACAACAACGGCAACAACAGCACAACAGCAATAACAACAACAACAATAGTTACAAGAGCAACAACAACAACAACAACAACCACAACAACATCAACAACACCACCACCACCACCACCACCAACAACAACAACAGCAACACCACCACGACCACCAACAACAACAGCAACAACAGCACAACAGTAATAGCAACAGTAATAACAACAACAACAACAACAACAACAACAACAACAACAACGGTTACAACAACAACAACAAAAACAGCAGCAACAACAACAACGGTTAGAACAACAACAACACCACCACCACGACCACCAACAGCAACAGCGACAACAATAACAACAACACCAACAACACCAAAATCAACAATAACAACAACGCCACCAACAACAACAATAGCACAACAGCAACAACAACAACAAAAATAGTTACAACAACAACAACAACAACACCAACAATAACAACAGCAGCAACAACATCAACAACACCACCAACAATAACAGCAACAACAACAGCAACACCACCACCACCACCAACAATAATAGCAACAACAACTACAATAACAACAACAGTTAAAACAACAACAACACCAAGAATGGCAACAACAACAACAACGGCAACAACAACAACAACCACAACAACAGCAACAGCAACACCACCGACACCAACAGCAACAACAACAACAACAACAATAATACAACAACAAGAACAACAAGAACATCAACAACTACTACAGAAACTATAACACCAACACCAACACCAACACCAACAGCGTCAACAACAGCAACAACAACAACGACAACAACAGCAACAGCAACACAACCAGCAACAACAACAACAACAGGAACAACAATAATACAACAACAAGAACAACAAGAATATCAACAACAACTACTACCGAAACTATATCACCAACACCAACACCAACAGGGACAACAATAGCAACAACATCAACAACAACAACAGCAACAACAACAACAACAACACCAACAATAACAGCAAGAACAACAACAGCACCACCACCACAACCAACAATAACTACAACAACAACAACAACAACAACAACAACAACAACAACAAAAACAACAACAACAACAACAACAGTTGAAACCACAACAAAAAAAACAGCAACAACACCAAGAATGGCAACAACAACAACAACAACTACAACGGCAACAACAACAACAGTTAAAACAACAACAACAACAACAACAACAACAACAAAAACAGCAACAACACTAAGAATGGCAACAACAACAACTACAACTACAACGTCAACGACAACAACAAACGGCAACATCAACAACAGCAACAACTTGAACAACAACAACAGCAACAACAACAACAAGCACAACAAGAACATCAACAACAACAACGACAGTAACTATAACACCAACACCAACACCAACAGCGTCAACAACAGCAACAACAACATCAACATCAACAACAACAGCAACACCACCACCACCACCACCACCACCACGAACGACAACAACAATAGCAACAGCAACATCAACAACAACACCAACAGCAATAGCAACAGCAACAACAACAGCAACACCACCACCACCACCAACAATAACACCAAAAACAACAGCAACAACAACAACACCACCACCACCACCACCAACAATAACAACAGTTAAAACTACAACAACAACAACAACAACAACAGTAACACCAACAATAGCAACAACAAAAACAGCAATAACACCAAGAATAGCAACAACAAAAACAGCAATAACACCAAGAATAGCAACAACAACAACATCAACAACAGCAACACCAACAACAGCAACAGCAACACCAACACCACCACCAACAACAACAGCAGTAACAACAGCAACAANAAGCAACAACAACAAGAACAACAACAACATCAACAACAACAACTACAGCAACTATAACACCAACACCAACTCCAAAAGCGTCAACAACAACAACAACAACATCAACAACAACAAAAACAGCAACAACACCACCACCACCACCAGCACCACCAACGACAACAACAATAACAATAACAATAGCAACATCAACAACAACAACAACACCTCCACCACCATCAACAACAACAACAGCACAACAGCAACAACAACAACAACAACAAAAATATTTACAACAACAACAACAACAACAACAACAACAAAAACAGCAACAACACTAAGAATGGCAACAACAACAACTACAACTACAACGGCAACAACAACAACAACCGACAACCACAACAACAACAACAACAACACCACCAACACCAACAACAACAACAGTAACAACAGCAACAACAACAACAGCAACAACAATAGTACAACAACAAGCACAACAAGAACATCAACAACAACAACTACAGCAACTATTACACCAACACCAACACCAACAGCGTCAACAACAACAAAAACAGCAACAACACCACCACCACCAACGACAACAACAATAACAATAACAATAGCAACATCAACAACAACACCACAGCAATAGCAACAGCAACACCACTACCACCACCAACAACAACAGCAACAACAACAACAACAGCACAACAGCAACAACTGCAACAATAACAATAGCAGTAACAACAACAATAATAATAACAACAACAACATCAACAAAAATAACAGCAACAACACACCACCACCACAACAACCCAAGAACAGGAATAGTACCAGCAACAACAACAACAAACGACCTCCACCAAACACTCCCCATCCATAGTCAACAACCAACAACAGTCACAACAGCATGACACCAATACCACCAACAACAACAACGGAAGCAAAAATCTTTACAACAGACAATCAGATCAAACAACTAACAACAAACATATTACAACGCAACAACAACAACATAAACAACACAAATATACACACTAGAATGTTGTTCAACACCGACAACTACAACTACAACGACAGACAACAACAACAACAACCACAAACAACAACAACAGCAACACCACCAACAACCACACAACACACAGCCACAGCAACGACTTGAACTAACAACAAACGCAACCACAATAATACTAACAACAACAGCACAACAGAACATCAACAACAACAACTGACAAGCAACTATACACGATAAACACACAAACCAACACCAACAGCGTCAACAACAGCACGTCAACTCAACAACAACAAGCACAAACACCACCACCACCAACCCCCACCACCACGAATGACAACAGAACAATAGGCACACACAACAGCAACATCAACAACAACACCACAGCATTACAACAACAACAACAACAGCAAACACCACACCACCACCTAACAATAACACCAAAAACAAAACAGCAACAACTACAAACCCACACCATCACCACCAACACAACCATGAACAACAGTTAAAACTCAAACAACAACAACAACAACAACACAACAACACCACAATAGCAACACAAAAACAAGCATAACACCTAATATAGCACAACAAAAACAGCAAATAACACCATACTAGCACAACAAACAACCTCAACAACACAACCCCAACACACAACACCACCAATCAAGCAACACCAACACAACACCACCACCAACAACAACGGCAGTAACCAGCAACAACAATAACAACAACAACAAACAAAAAACAACAACATCACCATCAACAACAACAACTCAAACTATACAAAAAACGCAGCTAAACGCAACAACCGCGCGTCCAACAACGGCAACAACAGCAACAACAACATCAACAACCAACAAAACGCAACACCCACCACCACCCACTCCACCACCCACCAACTACAACACCAATAAAGACAATACAATAACAATATCAACATCGACAACACAACCCTCCACCCTCCACCACCATCACAACACAACACCCCACCAGGCCCCATCAACATAAACAGCACACAAAACACCAAAAAATTTACAACATCAAACAACAACGACAACAACAACAAAAACAAGGCAACAAACACTAAGAATGGCAACAACAACAACTACAACTACAACGAGTCCTCGTAGGTACTTTTCCAACAACAACAACAAACGACAACCAACACAACAACACCCACTACCAACATAACACAGCAACCAACAGCACCAACATTACCTAACAACAACAGCAACAACATAGTCATCAAAACAACAAGCTACAACACCCCTACAACAAGCAACTATAACACCAACACCAACACCAACGCTCGACGCGTCAACAACCAAGCAACAACTACACTCACCATCACAACACAACAGCAACACCACCACCACCACCACCACCACCAACGACAACAACAATAGCAACGCACTGCAACATCCAAGCAACAACACCACCACACAGCAATAGCTCAACTACAGCAACAACAACAACAACCCACCACCAACCCCACAATCCACCAACTCCTTCACAACAAAATCACCACAATCAAACACATATACACATCGCCAAAAGTACAACAGCAACAACACCATACAACAACCACCTACCGACCCCAATCAACAACAACAGTTAACTCACTACAAACCCCAACACAACAACGAACAACAACAACGCCACCAACAATATAACGACAAAACAGTGAATAACCGAGAAGAATATGCAACACACCAAACACAAAACCAGCATAACCCAAGAATAGCAACAACAACACCCCCACCAACAAACAACACCAACACACCAACAAACACCAACAACAACCACCACCAACAACAACAACGCATTAACACATCAAAACACTAACACAAACAACAAAACCACAACAAACATCACAACAACAATATAACTACAGCCTATAACACCAACACTACAACTTCCAATGCGTCAACCAACAAACAGCCAAAACATCAACAACAAAAACAAGCTCAACACCGAACCCCCCACCACCACCACCAACACAACAACAATAAAATAGCAACATCAACAACAACGACCACCAATATACAACAGCAACCCCAACACCACCTACCACCACCACCCCAACAACACACCAGCAACAACAACAACAACAACACCAACAACACAACAACACCGCAAACAACAACAACATAACAACAATCAACAACAACATAATGAACACTACCCCCAACCAACAACAACAACAGAACAACAACGAACAACAGCACAACAGCAACACTGCAACAATAGCAATAGCATTAACAACAAACAATAATAATAACAACAACACATCAACAAAAATACCACAACAACACCCCACCAAACACGCCAGCCAACCAACAACAACAAGAACAGGAATATTCAACAATTTAACATCAAACCACAACACCACAACACCTCCAGCCACCATCTACAACCACACAGCCCACAGCAAAAACAAACCAAACAACAACACAAACAAAAATATTTACAACAGACTAGCACCAACCACAACAACCATAATTTCAACAACATACAACTAACAGCAACAACAACCAATAATGTCTAATTCAACACAACGCAACACAATCAAACATAAAACACATAACATCAACGATCATTACCAACAATACCAACACACAACACAATAACGATTCAACATCTACAACAACTTTAACAACAACACTACAAACACAGCATACAGCAAACAACATCAACAACGACCAGCCGCACCAACAACAACAACATAAACACAACTACAACTCTGATCAGAACACTAATTACGAAACCACCAGCCCCACACCAACATACACATCAACAACATCGGCCAACAACAATATCAAACATAACAACACATTAAACAACAACAGCAACAACATCCATAACACAACGGTTACACAACACAACAGCTAAACCACCTTTACAAAACAACAACAACTCCACCCCCACCCCTCACCAACAACGCAACAACAACATCAGTTGCAACACATGCAACAACAGCATAACACGCAACAACAACAACAACACCCACGCAGCAACAAACACACAATGTGACCACCTTACAAGCGCAACAGCACAACAGCAACAATCAACAACCAACAATATGCACACACAGAACCACAACAACAACAACAACACCACACCAGCCAACTTGAACAACACAAAAGCAATCTAACAACAATAAACAACAACAATGAACATCACAACACAAATGATAAAGCAACTATAACACCAACCTTAACACCAACACCAACAATCGATCAACAATCAGCAAACAAACAGACATCAAACATCAACAACGACCCAACACACCACCACCACCACGCAGACGACATGCACCAATAGCAAAGCAGCAACAGCATCCGTTCCCCCTCCCCCAAAACTCACGACAACCAACAACATAGAAAACAACACCACACCACACCCCCCCCCCCACCAGCTATAACAGCAACAACAACAGAACACAACTTCACCCAACCATAGTAAAACAACAACAGTTAAAACAACACCAACCAAACCAACAAAAACAAAATGCATAACAACCAGGAATGCACAAACACCACACCACAACAACTTTGAACAACAACAATAGAAGTAACAACATCAACACAATAACACACAACAAGAACAAACAACAACATCAACAACACAACTACTTAAACTATAACACCAAGCACCATACACCAAAAGTCGTCAACAACAGCAACAAACAACACAACACACAACAACAGCAACACCACCCTACCACCACCACAACAACAACTGCAACCAGCACATCATAACAACAACATCCACAATCACCACTGCAATATGTCAACTACAACACAGACAGGCAACACCAGCCAAACCACCGGGCCACCTACCAACACTACATAAACACCAAAAATCTCAAACAACAACAACAAGCAACATTTACAACAACAACAGCAACACACAACAGAAGTAACATTCCCACCACCACTAAAACAATCTAAACAGCACACAAAAACCTCGTCGCATACAACTGCAACAATCACAATAGCAGTAACAACAGCACAATAAAGACAACAACCAACAATCAACAAAAATACAGCAGCAACAACACCAGCACCACCACATACAACAAGCATGACCGATAACAGTCAACCAACAAATACCATACAACAACAGACACCAGACCGTGCCACCATCACAACATGCAACAACACCATCACAACTAGCACAACAACAACAACACAACATATATTACTAAAAGGCTAACAACAACAACAACAACAACAAAAAACAAACAACAACAACGACACAACAAACACAAACACGACAACAACAGCAACAGCCCAACCACGCAACAACATACATCAACAACAACACATCACCAATTGCAAACAACACCCATCAACAACCACCACAATCACCGGCAACCCGGCAACAACCACAATAACACAACCACGAACCACAACCACGTTAAAATAGTCAACAACCTCAACAGACAACGAAAAAAACCGCAACAATCACAACACCAATCAAGCAGAGAACTATCAACAACAACTACACGCACACAACACAATAGCAAGCGAAACGAGCAAAAGCTCAACAACTACCACAAAAAACAAACACACACGCAACAATAAGGAACAAACAACACCCACAACAACAAGCAACAACAACAGGGACAACCGATGCAACACCAACACATCGACCTACCCACCACACCAACAAGCTCACAGCAGCAAAACAACAAACAGGCACAACTGGCATACAACTTGAACAACAACAACAATGTAACAACAACAACAACAACGAACACATCATACACAGAGTAATCAACACAACATCAACACATCCGATATCAACATCAACACCAACAAACCACCACCACCACAACAACCACACAACAATAGCAACAGCAACATCACCACAAACACCAACACCACCTCAAACACAAGAGCAACAGCAACAAACACAGCAACAGCAACCACCACCACAATAATTACATCATCAACACATCACAACACACCAACAACAACAAACAGCAACATACCCACATACAAGAAACAACGTTACAACGAACAACAGCAACAACATAACACAACAACAAGAACAACATACAACACAATCATCAACAGAACATAGCACCAGTACTCCTCAATAATACACTAACGCAACATCCACCACATCCCTAGCCAGCAAAACTTGACAACAACTAGAGCTGCAGAGCAACAACAGCAATAATAGCGAAAACAGACTAACAACAACAGAGAACAACAACAACAATCAACACATACGGGAAACTACTCATACAAACTACGGCCCCTACTAGAATCACCAACACCATTACCACAGCATCAGAACAGCAACAATACAAACATTAACATCAACTGAAAAACAAGCCACAACAACCACCACCACCCCGCCACACAAAACACAACAATGCAACATCAACAACAAAATCAACACCACACACACACAGTAAAGCAACAGCAACAACAACAGCAACTCCACCACTCGATCCTGCACCGAACAAGCAAAACATCAAAAACCAAACAAGCAAAAATCAACAGCCAACAACAACAACCAACAACATAAAACAGCAACAAAAACAAGCAACAAAACCAAAAGCAACAACACTCTAACAAGAGCATACTACACCATACAGCAAACAACAAAAACCAACACACCAACATCAACAACACACCACCACCACAAAGCAATAGTTGCAATAGCACATCAGAGGCAACACGTCAACAACAACAACACCACAACAGCAACCAACAACACCAAAATAGCACAACAAGGCCACCAACAACCACACCGGCACACCACAAACAACCCTAAACAACAACACCAATAGTTACAAGAGCAAAACCAACAGCACAACAACGAATCAACACCAACACACCCCCCATACCCCCACCACCACCATCACCAACCACAACAATATGCAACATCAACATCAACAACAACCCAAATCGTGTCAATAGCAACGCAACAACAACAACAACACCACCACCCCCGCCACCACCTAACAACAACATGCAACAACAACCAACAAACATTCATACAACAGCAACAACACAGAAGGAACATTACCACCACCAACACAACAACACTACTAGTACTACTTAACTTACTATCTACTGCACAACAGCGAACTATAACGAAGAGCATAACCAACACAATAACTAACAACAACAACTATCAACAAAAATACTACACAACAACAACACCCACACCACATTCAACAACATAACAGGCAACAGGTAACAGCAACCGCAGCAACAACAACCAGCAACAACCATCACAACAACTAACAGCACAACAGCAACAACAACAACAACTAACAAGATTTACAACAGCAACAACAACAACAACAACATACACAACAACACCTAAACAGTCAACCAACAGACTAGACGACAACACAACACAACAACATACAACAAAAACTGAAAGCAACACACCACACCATCAAGCAACAAGCAGCAACAACACAACATCAAACTTGCAAACAACACCAACATCAACAACAACAACCTAACAACATCAACACCAACAACAGCAAAACAACAACAATAACCCTACAACAACATACTTAAACCAGCAATCACAACAATCAAACAACACTTGAAAAAACTCAACGCAACACACCGCAACTGCAACATATTCCAACACAACAGCATAACAACAACACCACAATAGGCAGCAAAGCATCAATACCAACAGGACTACAAAAAACAACACAACAACCAACCATGAAAACGACAACTAACAAACAGACCCAACGAACACACACAACAGCACAATGCCAACCACAGCCATCCATCCACCAACAACAACGCTTACAGCAAAGCACCCACAACTGCAACGACTGAACAACAACAACAATAGTTAACAACACCAAAAGCATACACGAGGCAACTATAACACCAACACCACACCAACGCAGCATCAATGCAACAACAAGCCTCCTCAAACACCATCAATATCAACATCAAACAACAACACCCCACCCGACACCACCAACCAAGCAAACAACAAGCAACAATAGCAACAGGCAACAGCAACCACAACAGCCAAGGACACCAACACTCAGAAAGCAAGAGACACTAATCAACAAAACACAACAGCTACCATCCATGCCGTGTAACGAAACAATAACAATCAACAACAACAACACCGTGACAACACTCAACAACAACACCTAGCAACAAAACAACAGTTACAACCCCAGAAATTCTGTACCAAGCAACACACAAGCAACACAACAACAACAACTAACAACAATCAACCACAAGCAACAAACAGTAACATCAATACTAAGCTAACAAACTAGCAACACCACCACCTTGAGCAAACTTGAACAACACCAACGAACAGCAACAATGCAATAAACGTGAAAACAAGACAACAACAATAAGAAGACCAACAACCCATCAAACCACACCCAGAAAGTTCCAGACAGACCTCCTCATCTTTCAGCTGTTTATTCCATGACCTAGGTGTTTACCGCCCACTATTCCCAACTGCCGCACCCATTCAAAAGTGTCGTCGCGGATGCCACTATAATCCTCCAGCCCCCCTTCTTCAAACACCAAAATCCAGCCCCTCCATTTTACCCCCTACCCCCCCGCTCCACGGCGCATCTAATATTATCTCCTGCCGGGGCAAATGTGTATTTTTGCGCTTTGTGAGGACCGAGGTGCGGCACAGAAGCGGACCACTCGTTGCTTTGTTAGAAACCGTTCGTTTGGCTTCCGTACGACGCATTTCCCAGATAAGTACACGGATCAAATCTTCGTTTTTTTTTTAATTTTGAATCGGTTGAACTTTTGTACGCTTTTATTCTTGACTGACTTGTTATTTTATCATTTTGATCTTGTCACTTTTGTCCCCATACACACCTCCAATAATCCGTGCGCTAGCCCTGAAACCAGATGCGCCCGGTTTACGCTGGTTGGTGCCCCCCAGGTCTTTTCGTCGCTTTCCGAAGTTCAGACCGGGTAGGTTACCGTCTAGCACATCCGGTCAACCAGGGTCAGTAGAGGTGAGCTGGCTCACCCAAAACACAAGTAATATAAAGAACGGGTCCCCAGCGGCCCCAGGGTGGTCCCGAGGAAATAAGCCCATCTGTGGGAGGAGACTGGATCCATGGGTTGGCGGATACCTTTGGTTCCTGAGAAAAACCCCACTGGCCACGCAACCCCCGCCCTGTCTCCGCTTCTACCGCCACACGCTTCGACACCCCACCCCTTCCCCCCACACTCCATGCCCGTCACACCCGCCCGACGCTCCCCCCCAACTTAACGAAGCTCACAACCACAATCAACCAGCCACCACCGTCACCACCGACAACACTAACACAATAATCACACAACAACAACATCAACAACAACAACACAGTCACTATCAACAACACAACAACAACACTCCACCCCACCACCACCAACAACCAACAACAAACAAAAACAACACCACATCAACAACACCAACAACAACAAACAACACCAAAACTTCAACAAAAGGAGCCATCAAACCAAAACCAAAATCAAACAACACAACAATATCAACAACACCACCAACATCAACAAAAACCAACCACAACCAACCACCACCAAACATCAATATTTGCAATAGCACAACAAGCAACTCGTCAACAACATCACCGAATACAACAACAACAAACACAACAACAAGGCCACCACAACAACAAACGCAACACAGCACATCAGCTATAACAAACAATCACCATAGTTACGAGAGCAACACAAACAACAACACACAAGCAACACAGCCACCATCGCTACCACCCCAACACCACCACCACAACAATAAGCTAATAGCAACATCAACCACGAATCACACTGAATAAGTGCAACAGACAACAACCACATCACCCCAAACACCACACACCGCCACCCACACGCACCACCACCAACCACAACCACAACAGTTACAAAACTAGAGGAACCAGCAACACAGCAACAACAACAGAAGGAACATTACCCCCACCACCACCACCAACTACACGTAAAAGCTACATGAAGTCAAGCAAGCTGCAGAACACTAGAAACTACTGAGTGAATGCATTGGAGACTTTGTGTCTTTATGATGGAGAAGCCGATACAGGAAATAGTGAAATTCGACAAGAAGCCATGGTGTGACCTGATGAGGTAGAGATTAGACTTTACTCTGAGCATACAAAGATGATTTTGCATTTGAAGTTGAAGAAATGGGCCAGTGGATCGATTCCCGAAGTAGCTGTTCATGCAGCTGAATGTTTAAGATCGGAGGATGAAAACGCGTATAGGAATAAAGAAAATGAATCCTTGGTGATGTATGGTAAATTTCCGGAATAAGTCAAGCGACGATGAAGAGAGTGATAGCTAAGTTGGAGCGGAGGATATTCTATTCGTCATGACAATAATACCTAGTAGTAGTAGTGAAAACGTTGTCTGGATGCCTAAACCCAATGGGACTATAGAATTGTCTTGCCCCACTAGATTTATCAACCAGGCTTGTCATAAAGACAACTTTCCTGGGCCCAAGATCGATCGTTGAGTACATTACTCTACAAAACATACGGCTGACATGCTGTTAGAGTTGTCATGCATGCATACGGTCCTGATATATTCCACCGAAATTGCCTCTGAGCGGAGGCAGTCATCAAGAAAAAACAACGCTTTGTTACTAAAACTTGAAGTGTATTGTATTAGCTAAGGGAAGTAGCATGCATCGGAGTTTGACAGAGATACCTCCGACCGTACCTGTCGCAGCAGACTTAAGTAGTAACTAGAGACTCTTCAAACCAGCGCGTCATGGGACGGAATAGGGATAGCATATATGATGACATGATGTCAGAATAAGCAGTGAATACTAAGGATCATGTAGATGATTTAAAGGAAAAGTTTTGAAACTTGAGTGAGAGTATAGAGTAAGCTGTAATCGAAGAAATGTGTTTACAGTGTTACAAGATAGAAAATTTCTTCTTTACTCCCCTTCGGATATATCATAATGAAGAAGAGAGGGATTAAGTCAATCACAGACAGGTTAAGGGCCTTTTGGAGTATGCATCTCCCATAGTACCGTGATGTTTAAAGAAGTCCAAACTACTGACTGGTGCTTTGCAGCTTGAGAAGATTCCCTGTATAAGGGAAGATAAGATTGTCATTTTTTTCTCTTCGATCGAGCTATAAAGCATAGAAGACTAACAAATTTTGAATGGACTTTATTAGTTGAAAAAGCCCGTTTATTAAGTAAAGGATCATCTCCATTCTCTTACCGCAGTTTGGTAAAGCCCCATGGAGAATGAAACTTCGATATGATACCTTGATGTGTCATACGAAGTTACAGCACTTTTTGACGTAGTCGAGAGAGATGGGTCCAACAACCACGTCTACTACCTTTAGAGCCATATCCTTCAAAGGGCAGAGTTGAAGTAGGCTCCAATAAAGTTTGGATTGGCGTTGTATTTAGCAACTGAAAGTTTGAGACCCTACTTTTTCTTGGTCTCACAAATAGTATATAATACCGAGGCCGCTTAAGTCATGCCTACTAAAGATCTTCTGGTAGTATGCTTATTTGGCCATGGCTAGGTCATTTAATCTCTTATGAACCTGGAATGGCAATCAAGAAAGACAAGCGTTCGCGTGATTTTAATTCTTTGAAGATGACTCGAACTCAGTTCGTAAAGCCAGTATTGACCATTGGTAATTGCATGTAGTGGTGGATCATTCCACTACGAAGGATGTGAAAACTGGAATTATTTGCAGATCTCCTGAGGGAGACATGTAATGAGAATACGCAATGAGATTCACATTTTCCGACTACAAACAATGAGAGGATATGAAGCCTTAATTGGGCGGAATTACGATGTGCAAAGGCCGTTGAGGGTAAAAAAATCGATCGGCACATATTCCGATTCACACTGTTGTGATTTAATACATGGAGATGAATGAAGCTCGAGATGAGACATGAGCAAATATCTTTCAAAATTGCTAAGGACGTTTAAAAATATTGAAAGTTTTTTAAGTTATGAAATGCAAATTCTTAGATTTATGAACAATCAGGTCTGGGTCTATCTAAGTTTGGTCCAGTTCATCATCGGACGATTCTCCCAGAACAGCTTTTTTGGGAAGTCACCAGAGGATAGAAAAGTATAGAATGAGTCGGAGGATGTTAACATTTCATATGTAGGGAAAATCGTGGATGATGAATCTCCGCGTTAAGACGGACTGGAACGTTTGCCGCCTGATGTCACAGTAATGCCAAGTATGTCCAAAGGCTCGAGATGACATGGTTCGTAGTTTATGCCAACGGGTATTTAAGAATCATTTAGTATACGCATCCGCTATTAGAAGTGGCATCACTCTAGAAACAAGGAAAGATGTTTTGAGGAAGATGCTATTCCATGAAGGATTCTGTGTACATCTACAAATAGGAGAGTACGAGCCGAGCTAAGATGCAGAAAAGCAAACTATTAGTGATCGTTATTGGCCCCATATAGTACCTGTATGTCTTTGGTTGTATACAAAAGTCATGCATAATACTAAGAGCTTATATACATGGGTGGAAAAATATACAATTAGCAAGCTATTAAGTATCGTTTGCTAGCTTAAAACGATACTAATAAATTCCATTGTGTGCACCAAACTGGTGACGCATATGAGTATCTCGTGGGTACGTAAAAACAATACTATAGGGATTGTATTAGATCCTTTGTTCTGGACAAACGATACAATAAGCGGAAGTAGTTAGTATCTTTTTGTCTGACAACTCGATACTAATAGCCATTTTATTAAACAACTATTTATATCTTTCTTATTGCATGCCATTATTATGATTTGTAACCTGCTACATTCATTTGAGCTAGACCTATTATAATTTACAATAATAACTTGCAATAAAATACTAATTAATGTTTTAATTTTATAAATTCTATTCAAAACATCGATAAATTGAAATATTTATACAAATTACATCATATAATTAATTATAGGACCACGTAACGTACTAGAAATCAATAAATGCACATGGCCTCATTGACAAACAAGAATTAGTCTAGGAATCCGCCCATGGTTCAACAACACTCATCCCAATTCTCTTTTGTTGTACGAGGCAGATCTTGCAACATAGTCCCTTCAAAACTATAACAAAGCTCGACATAATAAGGAAACAGTCCAAACAAAACATCACTCCGACCAAAGGCTAAACATACACTTGCATAAACAAAGCCGTAATGCCAAAAAACACCAAAAATGCAGGTAACAAGGGTAAACATATGCATAAACATTAGTCCTTCTATAGATTGAATACTGAGATAGAAATCTGGCTTACAGTTTTTGTGCAAACATGAAACTCCAAACATACGGCTTGAAATGACTATTTAGCTTGTAATGCGCTTGTTTTTTAGGGCATGCTAGGATGAACAATCCCTGTGCCATAGGCCTTAGAATTTGTATCAGCACAACTAATAGTTTTCATGTGTGATCAAATGGATTTTTTTATACATGCATATTGAAATATAAACTTGACTACATTCTATTAATAGCATGATATTTCATGCATTGAGCATCACAAAGAAGTGGGTTGTTCGTAACCACTTTCACGTCCGATGTATAAACCATTTGAATATGACTGAATCAAAAAGTACTACCTCCAAATACGAACACCAACAAAGTCACCAACACATCAAGACATGGTGTCATAACTAACTTCTTACCTACTCCGAAACTTCGCACAAAATATCACCAAAGACTCCAACAATATACAACTACTACAAAACACATGAGTCAATTTAAGAACTAAGAAAGTTCAACAAGAAAAACTTAAACTTTGATAGTTCCAACTAACTCTCCTCATGTTGCTTAAATTACCCTTCCATTCGTGTAGCAGTGCTTCACTAATCTCATGCATGTCACTTCATGCACAGTAGTTAACCCCACGCAATCCAAACCAGAACATCAGTTGGGCTGGCACTAGAAAAACATAAGGGAAAACTTCTCTTCGACCTTCGCTAAATCGCAATATATCTAAGGGGTTACATACTAATTAAATAACACGTTGTATTCCCAGTATTAAAAGCAGATAAGATTAGATAACTAATTAAAGACCAGATATACCTCTACTACATGTACATTGAACATCATGCTTGAACTTTGTTTCGTCTCCTTGCTCGTAGACTTTGTAAGCCACTAAAATAAAACATATACGCCTATTAAACGAACTAAAAATAATTAATAGAATAAGCTCTTAAAAACAGAATCATAGATAATGAATTAGCGAACAAAAACATTTTCATCAGACTCAATGGGCGTCGGCTCGTGTTAGGCAATGGCTCGATTGATAACATTACACCCCCTCATTAAACTCAATTGCAATAGAACCCAATGATTGCGTACCAAACACACGATAATTAATCACTGTAATTTCAAATTTAACAATGTTCTTTCTCACTACAAATCATGCAAGCACACACAATATAGTTAGTTAAATTAGCATAAATCCATATCTTTCATTAAAGTGTACTAAAAAGCAAGGCGATACTCGTGGATCTTTGATTATGTATTCGTATGGAAACTCGTTTCACACTAGCCTACTACCTCTAGAAAACTTCTCTTATTCTCGTGCGCTATCGGCTCCAGAGTTCCTATGGGGACAAACAAAAAAGTAGCTGTACTACACTCCCCTTCGACATGTGTACATCAATTCTTGAACTCAATACTGTAATTGTAAAACAAAGTATTCGTGCAAAATCACACAACGTAAAGTAACATATTACATGGAACTCCGTGAATTTATATGTAGGTTTGTGTCTTACCCTGAATGTACGCATGGATCACTGACCTACATTTATATACGAACGCCCCTACAAGTTCATCACAACATCGTTGATGTACACCCAATTGTTCTTGTCCTTCCTTGAGATAGTAACAATGGTGCCTTTAGCAAACAACGACAGGTGATGGTTGCCCTCAAGCATCAACATTTGATCAAAGCTCTCATTTCTTCAAGATTAGCCATATTACCTCCAGTCCTTGTCATCAACGATGCGCTCGTGTGTTCTCAGTATGGATCACAACTTATTCCTGAGCCTCTTGTTGCTTTGGCGACGTGTCCTTAGTTTCATTAACCTATATTATTTTTTATATTAC
>PYUH01000147.1:66175-93167 GCA_016808085.1 Suaeda aralocaspica
AGCTGTTCATAAGCTTAATGTTAAGTCTGAGATGAAACCTATTAGGAAAAAGAAAAGAAACCTTGGTGATGTTCGTAACCAAGCGACAGATGAAGAAGTGAAAGCTATTGGAAGCAGGATTCATTCGTCTATGACAATATCCTAATTAGGTGACAAACGTTGTCTTGATGCCTAAACCCAATGGGACTATGAGAATGTGTGTTGACCACACAGACTTAAACAAGGCTTGTCCTAAAGACAACTTTCCTTGCCCAAGATCGATCGATTGGTTTACTCTACGACTGGACATGCTTTGTTGAGTTTCATGGATGCATATTCTGGTTTCCACCAAATTCCTCTATCGGAGGACGTTCAAGAAAAAACAACCTTT
Source organism: Suaeda aralocaspica (assembly GCA_016808085.1). Taxonomy (NCBI): domain Eukaryota; kingdom Viridiplantae; phylum Streptophyta; class Magnoliopsida; order Caryophyllales; family Amaranthaceae; genus Suaeda; species Suaeda aralocaspica. The sequence goes on from PYUH01000147.1 coordinate 66,546, forward strand.
GTTACTAAAACTGGATTGTATTGTTATATAAGAATGCTCTTCGGTTTGAAGAATTCTCCACCTACCTTCCAGAGATTAGTTAATGAAGTACTCAAACAACAATTGGGAAGGAATATGGAAGCATATATTGATGACATGATAGTCAAAAGCATTGAATCTAAGGATCATGTAGATGATTTAAAAGAAAATTTTGAAACTTTGAGGAGGTATAAGATGAAGCTGAATCCGAAGAAATGTGTTTACAGTGTTACATCAGAAAATTTCTCGGATTTCATAATGAAGAAAGAGGGATTGAAGTCAATCCAGACAAGGTTAAGGCCTTGTTGGATATGACATCTCCCCGATGTGTTAAAGAAGTCCAAAAACTGACTGGGTGCTTAGCAGCTTTGAGAAGATTCCTGTTAAGGGCAGGAGATAAGTGTCATTTCTTCTTCGATACGATATATAAGAAGACTAACAAATTTGAATGGACTTTATCAGTTGAAAAAGCCTTTATTAAGTTAAAGGATCATCTCCATTCTCTTCCCAAGTTGGTAAGCCCCATGGAGAATGAAACTTCGTATATGTACCTTGATGTGTCAGAGTATGCACTTTTTACTGTAGTCGAGAGAGATGGAGTCCAACAACCAGTCTACCTTTTTAGCCATATCCTTCAAAAGGCAGAGTTGAAGTATGCTCCAATTAAGAAGTTTGGATTGGCGTTGTATTTAGCAAGCTGAAAGTTGAGACCCTACTTCTTGTCTCACAAGATAGTAGTTTATATTGACCGACCGCTTAAGTCATGCCTAACTAAAGAGTCTTCTGGTAGGATGCTTAAGTTGGCCATTGAGCTAGGTTCATTTAAAATCTCTTATGAACCTAGGAAGGCAATCAAAGGACAAGCGTTCGCTGATTTTATTTTTGAGATGACTCGACCTCAGTTCGAAAAGCCAAGTATTGACCATTGGACATTGCATGTAGGTGGATCATCCACACAGAATGGATGTGAAACTGGAATTATTTGCAGATCTCCTGAGGGAGACATGTATGAATACGCAATGAGATTCAAATTTCAGACTACAAACAATGAAGATGGATATGAAGCCTTAATTGCGGGAATTACGATGTGCAAAGCCGTTGGCGTAAAAAAGATCGAGGCAATATCCGATTCACAACTGATTGTGAGTTAATACATGGGAGATTATGAAGCTCGAGATGAGGACATGAGCAAATATCTTTAAATATTGCTAGAGGAAGTTAAAAATATTGAAAGTTTTAAGTTAATGCAAATTCTTAGATTTATGAACAATCAGGCTGACGGTCTATCTAAGTTGGCCAGTTCAGCTATAGGAGATTCTCCCAGAACAGCTTTTTGGGAAGTCAAAGAGAAGAAAAGTATAGAAGAGTCGGAGGATGTTAACTTCATTAGTAGGGAAAATTCGTGGATGGATGAGATCATCGCGTATAAGACGGATGGAACTTTGCCGGCTGATTCACAGTAAGCCAAGTATGTCAAAGCTCGAGATGCATGGTTCGTGTTATGCCAAGGGTAATTGTATAAGAAGTCATTTACGCATCCGCTATTGAAGTGCATCACTCTAGAACAAGGAAAAGATGTTTTGGAAGATGTATTCATGAAGGATTCTGTGGATCTCATATAGGAGGACGAGCCACTAGTGGAAAAAGAAACTATTAGTATCGTTTATTTGGCCCCATTAGTATCGTATGTCTTTGGTTAGTAATACAGCAGTTACTAATAGCTTAATATCATGGGTGAAAAATGATACAATTACAAGCTATTAGTATCGTTTGTAGCTAAAAACGATACTAATAATTCATTTTGCACCAAACTGTGACGCAGTATTAGTATCGTGGGTAGCTAAAAACAATACTAATAAGGGATGTATTAGTATCCTTTGTCTGGACAAACGATACTAATAAGGGAAGTATTAGTATCTTTTGTCTGGACAATCGATACTAATAGCCATTTTTTTTAAACCTATTTTATTATATTTCTTATATGCATCCATTATTATAGATTTGTACCTGCTAATTAATTTGAGCTAGACCTATTATAATTTACAATAATATAACTTGCAATAAAATACTAATATATTATTAATAATTTATAAATTCTATTCAAAACATCGATAAATTGAAATATTTATACAAATTAAATATAGTAATTAATTAATACGTAACGTACTATATATACATAAAATGCACATGGCTCTCATGACAACAAGAAATTTAGTCTAAGGAATCTCGCCCATGGTTCACGAACCTCATCCAATTCTCTTTTGTTGTACGAGGCAGATCTTGCAACATAGTCCTTCAAAACTATGAAAAAAGATCGACATAAGTAATGAAACAGTGCATAAACAAAACATCACTCACGACCAAAGGCAAAACATTGCATAAACAAAGCAAAGTAATGCCAAAACAGAACACAAAAATGCATAAACAAGGGTAAAACATATGCATAAACTTAGTCTTCTTGAATAATTGAATACTGAGATAGAAATCTGCTACAAATTTTTGTGCAACATGATCCAAAACATACGCTGTATGATATTTAGCTTGTAATGCGCTTGTATTTTAGCAGCATGCTGAATGATACAAATCGCCTGTGCCATGGCCTTGAATTTGTATCACACAAACTAATATTTTGCATGTGTGATCAAATATGAAATTTTTATCATCATATATGAAATATAAACTTTGATACTTTATAAATACATGATATTTCATGCATGCATCACAAAGAAAGTGGTGTTCGTAACCACTTTCACTCCGAATTCAAAACCATTGAATAATGAATAATCAAAAAGTACCGCTCCAAATACGAACAACAACACAAGTCCCAAAGAAAGTGGTGTTCATAACTACTTTCTCTCCGAAACTTCGCCAAAATCCCAAAAGAGCTCCAACCAATATACAACTACTACAAAACACATGAGCAATTAAGACAAGAAAAGATTCAAAATTAAACTTAAACTTTGATAGTTCCAACTAACCTTCATTTGCTTAAAATACCCTTCCATTCGTGCAGTTGCTTCACTATCTCATGCATGTACTTCATGACGTAGTACCCGCAATCCAAACCAGAACTCAGTTGGGTGCACTAAAAACATAAGGGAAAACTTCTGCCTTGTAAATCGCAATATAATGCTAAGGTTACAACTAATTAAATACACATTTTTCCCGTATTAAAACAATAAGATTATAACTAATTAAAGACTCAGATATACCTCTACTCGTGTAACATTGAACATCAATTTTGAACTTTGTTTCTTCCTTGCTCGATAAGACTTGTAAGCACTAAAATAAAACATATACCCAATTAAACACAACAATAAAATAATTATATAATAATTTCTATTAAAACATGAATCATAATGATAATGAATTACAGGACAAAAACATTTTCACAACTCAATGGGCGTGGCTCATGTTGAGCCAATGGGTCGAATTGATAAATTACCCCCTCATATAAATCAATTGCCATGAGAACCCAATGATTGCTACACAAAACACGATAATTAATCATGTAATTCAAATTTAACAAGTTCTCTACAAATCATGCAAACACAACAATATATTTGTTAATTAGCATAAAGTTCATACTTTTCATTATAAGGGACTAAAATAAGGCGAACTCGTGGATCTTTGTTATGTAGTTCGTATAGGAAAGCTCGTTTCACATAGCCTACTACCTCTAGAAAACTTCTCTTGCATTCGGCTCCAGAGATTCTATGGGGACACAAAAAAGTAGTGTACTCCCCTTCGAATGTGTACATCAATTCTTCAACTAGATAGCTGTAATTGAAAACAAAGTATTCGTAAATCACAACGTAAAGTAACATAACATGGAACACTCTGAAATTTACTATGTATTTGTGTCTTACCGAATGTACGCATGGATCACTGACACATTTATACAAGCGCCCCTAACAAGTTCATCTACATCGGTTGATGTAACCCAATTTTCTTGGTCTTCCTTGAGATATAACAATGGTGCCTTTAGCAAAACACGTACAGGTTGATGGTTGCCCTCAAGCATCAACATTTGCAAAAGCTCGCATTCTTCAAGATTAGCCATATTACCCATGTCCTTGTCAACAACGATTGCTCGTTGTGTTCTCAATGGATCACAACTTCCTATGCCTTCTTTGCTTTGCGACGTTGTCCTTATTTCATTAACCTATTTATTTTTTATATTTGACAAATATATTAGAAAGGTACATAACGTACTCATGAATACATTAAATTATAGGAGTTGTAACCTAAAAAGGTGTTTGCATTGGAATACTAACCTCATCCTCAAATATGACCATGGACTTAGGCCAATTTACAAAGTACCCTTTAGCGTCAGCAAGCAAAGTGACATCGTCAGGCGACGGTATAGGCAACTCCATGGACAAATGCTCCTCGTATGGTTTGTCAATGCTAACCATATAATGGCTCGGCAACATTCTCGAGTTATGAATGATAGAGCTTTGATCGGTAGGATGATAAGTGCCATCAGCAACAATGACGAGGTTCCCATCTTCATCCATCACTACAAGACAACATTTTGTCGGCGCCTAAAACATGCAAACGTGGTAGAGTTGTAAGATGAACCGAAACATAAAATATTTAATTAATTAATAGAACACATAAACCATCTCAAAACTCATAGAATACGTTGGTAGTACCACTAATCAGTACCACCAAAGCACAACTAACACGAGTAGGTCAGATCAGAACTGTTCAGAACTATTCTAATTAGAACCGATCAGAACAGTTCAGATCAGAACTGATCGAAATTAATCAGAACTCTCTAGATCAGACCTCCGGCAGCATCTCTCTACCGTTCTTAAAGTGCACGATGTGCACGAATACCCATATACATATGCACTCGAAGAACAAGTAGAGACTTGACGAACCGAAATTCCTTTAGAACCAAAAAGATGGGAAATATTTGCATCCTAAATGAGATTACACGTGCAAGGACAGTCAAAAACCGGGGACTATTCAAGACTTATTCCTAATGAATAAGCCTTGAATGGGTATCTAGGCTTATGATAATGCAACATAATATACAAACCTTTAAATACATTCTAAATTTTACATTCAAAACACATACCACAATCCAAACAATTAACTACATTCTAAAGAGATAAATACCCCAAGTCAGCAAGTCTTATTAATACGAAGCAAAAATTCACAAGTCAACATTTTTTTACAAATTATTATCTTTTCAACTAAACTCACCTCTTCTTCACTTGAAATTTAATTGGTATTACTTGAACAAGGCTCAATCTGATTTGACGCCTACAAATGCATAAAAGCCATAAGAAGGTATAAGAAAGCAACATTATAGTTAATCATGACCTCAGTTAATATTATAACAGCAAATTTAATAAGAGCTAGCCTTTTATTGCAAAACAAGATTAATAAAAGTCTTATTTAATGATGACCTTAGTAAATATTATATCAGCAAATTTAATAAAAGTCTAGTATTTTCTACACTTGTTCAAGGCATCTTTCTCGTTTACTAATTTTTATTCTATAGTCTCCATAATAAATGCAAGGAAATACTTGTCTAGGTGTCTTATATAATCCATCAATAAATATAATAATGAGCACAATAGTTGACATTAAACAAAGAAATCTACATATACTTGCCAAATGAAGGCTGGTAAGTGGATATCCTAATAAGAGTGATAGCTAATACATGTGCTAGCTACTCTGTACTCTCCTAATTAGTGGATGTCTACTCTACCCAATGAAGGTTAGTAAGTGGATATCCTAATAGAATGATAACAAATAAATGCATCTGCTAACTAAAGGGAACTTATCTATATCGAGTCAGCTATTCCATTCTCTTCTCTTTCTCAGGTGTAGCTCTGTAGGTTGTGAATGCTACTGCCTTTAAAAATAGTCCACAAAGGATTGTAACATGTGAATATAGCGAATTTCCAATTGTGAACATTTGAAACCCAATTCTGAAATTGGACAGAATTAAAAAAATCTAAAACCGAATTCTGAATACAATTTTCATAATTTTTAGGGTGTATTTGGGAATTAGACAGAACTAAATAATCTCAAACCCAAATCAATAATATATGTAGGAATCAATAAAAAAAACAACATTAATTTAACCAATGAAAAAAATAACAATAATAACACAAAAAATCTGAAACCCATTTCACTAATAAATCAAAAGAGCTATTTAGCACGAACTGAATTTTTAGAATTTAACAAATTGAGAAATTAAAGTCTCAGAATTTTTAGAATTTAACCAATTAAGAAATTAAAATTTAGTATTTAAGTCTCAGAATTTTCAATTCATCAGTTTTGTAAATTGTCAAACAATTTTCAAAATTATCCAATAATCACACAAAATTAAACCACAAAATCACTAAAGACAAACAACATCAAACACATTTCACAATTTCAACCATAAAACCACAACATGCAACAGTACGTCGATGCAACAATATGACAAGTATGTTATATAATATATTGCTGATTTTATTTGATTCCAAATATAATCAGTGAGAATATTTTCCCGGGATTATTTCTATAATTCCAGGGAAAATATTTTCTTGCAATATTACATAACATACTAGCCAAAGGCTTATTTAAGGAGATTGGCAAACAGACATCAAAAACAACTTTTGCACGAACAAAACTGAAGATCACGATTTGGAAAAGTACTCTCTATGTCTCAATCTCGCATAAACTTCATAACCACATTAAAGTTTTAATCTTTTCTCTTTTGTCATCATTTAGGCTAATTGTTATTGAGAGACAAAGGATTGTTATTTGAGCATTCTGAGAGTTCAGTTTGCTGGGGAAATTGATCTGGGATCATCTTCATTGGAACCTTCATAGTTGAAGGTTGAGTCGAACTTCCATAGGTGGAAGTTGGGGAATCATATTGTGCATAGGTGCAAAATTGATTGAGTGTAATTCTTTTGTTATTCTGAGTTGATTAATAAAAGAGTGAGTGAGTGGAGGACTTAGACTTATTAGAAGTCAAAACTCGTTAAATCTTGGTGTTGTTTATTTTATTGCTTTATTATTTCCGCTGTTTCAGAACTGGTTAAAAGATGTTCTTATAATTAATCAAAAAATTTACAACAACTTTATAACAGTCAATTCACCCCCCTCTTGAGTGTCACTTGCACTTTCAATTGATCAAAAATTTACAACAACTTTACAACAGTCAATTCACCCCCCTCTTGAGTGTCACTTGCACTTTCAATTGGTGTCAGTGCCTAACTTCTTGAAAGGGTAACACCTAGAGAAGGAAGAAAAGATGAATACTCAAGAGATGATGAATGGAAATTCTGGATCAAGGCTGCCCAAGTTTAATGGAATGAACTATCCCTGGTGGAAGAACTGCATGCAAAACTTTGTCATTGCCACTGACTATGAGTGTTGGATGATAATAAAAAATGGTCCTAAGAAGGTGGCTAACAACGCTAATGGCACATAGAAGAAGGAGAGTGTATACACTAGCACAGATCTCAAGACACTAGAGAAGAACACAAAGGCTATGTCACTTCTTCAATAGAGTATTGCTGATAATGAGGTAAGCCGTATTTTAGCAGGTTCTACTGCAAATGAAATACGGGAAACTCTAGAATTAGACTGTGAAGGCACTAGTGAGCTAAGGAGATCTAAGGTAGATATGATTATGTCTAAATATGATGCTTTTGATATGAATCGAGATGAAAATATAAAAGATATCTATACTCGTTTTATGTCAATTATTAATGAACTAAAATCTCTTGGAAAAAGTTTCACTAATGAAGATTTGGTTAGGAAAGTTTTGAGAAGTTTGACAGGTAAATGGGCTGCCTAAGGTGACTGCAATCAAGGAAGCCAAGGATCTCACCACTCTTACTGTAGAACAACTTATTGGGTCATTAATGACTCATGAGATGTTAGTAAGCACAAAGGAGGAAGGAACAACCAAAAGCCGAGGGCTAACCTTAAAGGGAGAAGAAAAAGAAGAAGATCTGGATGAAATAGGTCCCATGGCAAGAAGGTTTGACAGAAGCCTCAGATCTTAATATAAGGGAAAGTCCTGGAAAAACAAAGCCAACGTGAAGAAGACCAGTACCACCACTAATTGCTTCAAATGTGGTGAAACTGGCCATATGATCAAGGATTGTCCAGCATGGAAAACTGACAAGGGAGGACAAATGGAGAAAAAGATGACAAAGAGAGCCATGCTTGCTCCCTGGGAGATTCTAACTAAGGTGGTGAAAGTGATGAGGAAGATGCCCTAGTTTGGGTGATTGCACTGTTAGGCGAAGTAGTCCAGAGGCAGACTAGTTAAGGAAAGAAGGGACATATGTGTCTCATGGCTGGAAGCAGCTCTTCTGATGAAGAACATATAACTATTTCTGATATGGATGATCAAATGAGATATTGTGATAGAGACGAGTTACTAAATTTTATGGAAGCTGCTATAGAACAAAATGTTAAAGGAAATGCTGCTTATAAGGCTAACAAACAGAAACTAAGAGAAGTAACTCGAAATCTAAGTCTTAGTGAATGCCGTTCAGCTGAGCTTGAACTTATTTGTACAGTACTGAAACAAAAAATTTCAGAGCTTGAAATAAGTCTGGATCAGAAGAATATAGAACTTGAGACGCTAAAACCTCAATCAGTTTTTTCAAAAACAGATTTTTATCAAAATAATGAAAGAAGTTTTAGTAAGCTTAAGAAGGCAGAAGTTGAAGATCTAAATTTCGAAGCACTTAAACAGAAATCACTTTCTCTAGAACATTCTGACTTAATTTTAGCATATAATTATATGGTTGATGATGTGGAAGAATTGTTCAAAGAGCATGTGAATCTGAAAACTTCTCTTGCTAGAACAAGTAGGTCTAGTATTAATGTCAACCACTTATGTTTGGAATATGAAGGTAAGATTTGTGATTTACAAGCTGAAATATCTGAGTTAAGAAAAGATATCAACCCTAAAGTTGTTTCAGACAATCAAGGTGTTGATATTGAATTCTTACACTTAGAATATGAAACTAAAATCTGTGATCTTCGAGCTGAAATATCTCAACTAAGGAAAGGCAAGAATACTCAGACCACTTCTGAACCAGATTCCGAATTGATTTCAAAACTTAAGGATGAGCTTCATAGGGCAAAGTTGGATCTTGCCATTGTTACTGAATATGATGAAGCTCAGCTTAAGAAACTTGAAATCAAGGAACATGATTTGAGAGATTGCCTAAGACAGATGAACATGTTGCTCGATGCTGAAAGTACTCTAAACATCCTGACCTCACAACCTGGTAACTCTATGAGGTTTAGATTAGAGTATCCTAGAAGTAGTTCCCAACAGCCCCAAAAGTTGGCGATTGATGAGTCTTGGATTTCTGAATTCAAGAGAGGTAAGTATGTTTTTGCAAAAGACATGCATGTATGCACCTACTGTGGTAAAAATGGACATGTTATTGATACTTGTTGGACCAAGCAAAAACATAATAAGAAAAATCAGCCTTATGTTCAAAGAACTCATAATCATCAGAGTCACACACATAATTTGTATAAAAATGGGAAACATGATAAAATGAGAAAGAAAAATGTAAAACAAATCTTGGTTAGAAAGGATAGTCTCAAACCAGTTCCCATTAAGAAGGAACCCAAGAAAATCTGGGTTCCTAAAACTAAACCTTGATTTGTTTGTGTAGGTTAGAGTGAAAGGAAAGCCATTCTGGTATTTGGACAGTGGTTGCTCAAGACACATGTCTGGAGATAAAAGTCAATTTCTTTCACTCGTAGCCTATGAAGGAGGAAGTGTCACCTTTGGAAATAATAGTAAAGGTTTGATCAAAGGTTTAGATAAGGTTGGTAAGATGCTTTCTCAAGCAATTGATAATGGATATTTTGTTAAAGTTTTGAAACAAAACCTCTTGAGCATATCTCAAATATGTGACAAAGGAAATTATGTTGAATATGAAACAAATCTATGTCATATAGTTAGAACTGAAACGAGGGAACTAGACTGGAATGGGTTCCGACCCAATAATGTTTACATAACATTTTTGAGTCAGATTCCTAAGACCAATGCCACTTGTCTCAATGTTATGGAGGATGATCATTGGCTGTGGCACAAGAGACTTGGACATGTAAGTTTTTCCTTGCTGAATAAACTACGATCTCAAGACTTAGTTATAAGTTTACCTAACATTAAGTTTGTTGCGGAACATATTTGTCATGAATGTGCAAAATGTAAGCATGTCAAGTCCTCTTTTTAGTCAAAGAAGTTTGTAAGCACTACTAGACCATTCGAAATTGTGCACATGGATTTATGAGGGCCCATGCGTGTACAAGGTCGAAATGGTCATAACTATGTGTTTTTATTAGCTGATGATTACTGTTGTTGTACTTGGAAAGTATTTATAAAGTTTAAAAATGAAACCTTTGAAGATTTTGAAATCTTGATAAAACAAGTCCAAAACAAGAGTAATCATCAACTGCTCTTTATTCGGTCTGATCATGGTTCTGAATTTGACAATGTCAGCTTCAATACCTACTTTAATGATCATGGTATATCTCACAATTTCTCAGCCCCCAGAACTCTACAACAAAATGGAGTGGTTGAAAGGAAAAACCGCACTGTAGATGAAATGGCAAGAACAATGCTTCTAGAGAGTGGTCTACCTCGAAACTTCTGGACTGAATCTGTGAGTACTGCTTGCTATATTTTAAAGAGGGTAATTCTGATACCTTTACTAAAGAAAACACCTTATGAGCTTCTTAGGGGAAGAAAACCAAACATTGCGCACTTACACATTTTTGGGTGCAAATGCTTTGAACACAATAATGATAAATCAATTTTGGACAAATTTGATCCCAAAAGTGATGAGGCTGTTTTCGTTGGATACTCTTCACACAGCAAGGCATACAAAGTCTTCAACAAAAGAACCTTGTGTGTTAAAGAGACTATCCATGTTCTGTTTGATGAAACTAATATGTTTAGCAAGCATGTGCAGGTTGATGATGATGAATTCAAAATTGGCATGCTAAACTTTATAGGAGCTAAAGAAGTAGAAGGTGCTGAACTAGATTCACTACAAAACTCTCCTAGTGAGGAAGAGTCTGTTCAAGCACAAACTGAAGAAGCTCAAGGAGTAAGAGGAGGAAATAGTGACTCAGAGGCACAACCACATCAATACAATGCAGCTTAAACCACTATGCAACCAGGTTCACCTGTTCAAAATGACAATGAAACCGGGGGAACCAGTATAGGAACCAGTTCAAATTAGAAGGCAACAATGCAAATCTTGATATGAACAAATCCTTCAAGTACAAGCCTGCTCATCCCTCTGATCCTATCATTAGTGATATTAACAAAGGGGTGCAAACAAGGAATTCTGCTCTGCAAAACTGTTGTGCTTCCTATTCTTTTCTCTCAAATGTTGAACCAACTAATTATAAGACTGCTTTAATGGATCCAGATTGGGTTTTGGCCATGCAAGATGAACTCAATTAGTTTGAGAGAAATCAAGCATGTCATCTTGAATCAAGGAAGGATGACATGTCTATTATTGGAACTAAATGGGTATTTAGAAATAAACTGGATGATGCAGGTATTATAGTCAAGATCAAAGCCAGACTAGTGGTCCAAGGATTCAATCAACTGGAAGGAATGAATTATGATGAAACCTTTGCTCCAGTTGCTAGGCTTGAGGCAATCGGGATTTTAATTGCTTTTGTAGCTCATATGAATATAAATCTCTTTCAACCTAGAAGCATATTCCAACCTTTTTTCAAAGTATTGGAAGGGGACATACTCCTCGAGACCGAGATGCCAAGCCTAAGCAATTCCTTGCTTGGTTGACTCCTCTCCCTCGAGATATTTCTGAACCGCAAATTCTCCCGCTTGGTTCATCTCCTCTGTCATTTTCTTCTAAACCACCTCCAACTTGGCATTGGTAGCTTTCAACTTCTCCGCCAACTCAGCCACCCTCTTCTCAGCTGACTCGGCCCTTAGCTTTGTAGCTGTCTTCTCCATCTAAATTTTCTCCACATCAAGCTCCTTCTTCTTCCACGCCGCCATCTCATTCCATTGCTCCAAGTTCCTTTTTGCTAGAATTAATTTTTGTTCTTTGGGGTGACGCAAAGAAGCTGACAACTCGTTCACAGCATGATAATTTTTAGCCTTAATTCTTCGAACTTGCTCACCAAGGTAGGAGTCACAAATGATGAGCATTCTAGCTGCTTTGGCTCTCTCATTCTTCATTTGGGCCACCATTTTTTGAAGGTATTATAGCCTAAATATGAGCTACAAAGGAAAGTTTAATTAGTTGATTGACAATGAAAATATCAAAGAAAGTTTCAAATAATTGACTAAGTGTTGAAATTGAATAAATGGAAAAAATTTCTATAACTTAACCAAGTTTTTACAAGGTAAAGCTACCTCAACACAGTTTTTGAAGCACAGACCAAGTTGTCCGTCTAGAATGCCCCGAAGAGACTCTTTGTACTCCTTGCCTCCAGAATGGAGAACTTCTCTTCCCAATTCCTTGTTATAATTGGAGTCAAAGGTTTTGGAGGTGGAAAGAATGTCACACTCCTCATCAAGGAAATCCTTTTCTGGATCAGCAACATCTGTAATTGGAAAGGGAATAGTTACAGCTTGTGGATCTATAGGAAACCTAATGGAATCTCCGGAGCAAGTACTTCACATGGTAGTAACTACATGACGAATAAATTTGATACCTGATGTCATGGCCTCGTCAAGGTACTGAAGAGGCATGATATACTTAATAGCCTTTTGCATACCAATGGTTGGATTCTTGTCCAGTGGAGGAAGATCATTGGGGTTTATCAAGGAAGTACCATCAGTAGTTCCACTAATGGTGACACCAGCACGTCTGGCCTCATCTTTTTCCACTGGATCTAAGAGTCCATCATCTATTTCATAGGGGTTGAAGATGATGGAATCCATTTGTTGAGCAGCTAAAGAAGGCCTAGCCGATTTGTCCTTCCTAGTGAAAGGCACCTTCTTAATTTGAGGATGAATGCAAAAAAGGCCGAGGGGGTGAGTCTGAAGACTCATAGCTAGCCAAAGCAGATGGCTTTGACTTTTTAAAAGTGAAACGAGAGGAGTGTCCTTGCGTTTTTGTTTTAGAGGAAGGGGTTTAATCTTTTCCTTGCCCTTGTCTCTTCTTTCTTTGCCGAGCACGGAAGGCTGACTGTCTCTTGTGTACTAAAACTAAGCAAGTATTAAAACTAAGTTACAAGGAGTAAAGAAAAGATTGTTGAAAGCAAAAGAAATAGAGTTGATGACACCGAGGGTGTCAAAAGTTTATTCATGGTCATTCCACTTGTGTTCTATGGGATAGATGAGTAAGGAAGAAAAAGAACTTAAACACGAATCTTCCAAAAGTTCATTTGTACGGATTAAACTCATCCTGAATGGATAGTTGGAAAGTTAGAAAATCATTACTGACTATGTTTGTGAAAAGGGCAATTCCTATAAAAGATGTTGGGATGTTTGACACATCCAATGTCATATGGTGACACTGGATGTACCAAAACTTGATTCACAGCTATTAAACTCGGCCTACTAAGGGTATACCGAGTTTAATTTTTGGTAGGGATGTTTGACACATCCGGTGTCATATGGTGATACCGGATGTGCTAAAACTTGATTCGCAGCTATTTAACTCAACCTACTAAGGGTAGATCGAGTTTAATGTTTGGGGTGTGTTCTTTCACAAATCAGGCGTCATATGGTGACACATGATGTGCCAAAACTTGATGCAAAGTCACTAAAGTCGGCCTACAAAAGGTAAGACCGAGTTTAATGTTAGTATTTTAATTTTGGACACATCTGGTGTCATATGGTAACACCGGATGTGCAAAAACTTGGACTAATTTCAAACAACTCGGTCTCTATAAGAGACTGAGTCTAATGTATGTGAAGCCACATTTGACACATCATGTGTCTTAATGACACCGAATGTGTTGTACATAGATTTTTTTTTCACACGTATTTTATTTAATCAAAGGATTGTCAAAATTGAAGAAGAATAGGTATAACAATATACATTGAATCTAATGATATACAATGCACATTTGGAACATCCGGTATAAATTAAATAAATAAGGCATAAGGCCGTGTCTAATACAAAACAATAAAAATTTGGTAAAGTCGGTATTATAACAAGCAACATGATGAAATCGAATTGAATAACAAAAAATGTATATTTGGAAGATCTGGTCAAATACCTCAATTGAAGCTCTTTTTTGAAGAGGAGTTTTCCCTTTTGATGAAGCCAGACGGCGAAGAAATTCGGCCTGGTCCATGTTGCCTTTATTCTCACCAGGTAATTCCGCAAGGGCTTTTTCTACAGCAAAAGTTTCAATGGATCAAAAACAAACCAAAGAATATGAGTTATGTCACAAAAGTGAGAGAAACATACCCTAATCAAGAATATACCAACCCAAAAGCTTCAAGAATTTTTTGATGTGTGAAGAGGTATTTGAAGGGAACCCATGCGGATGGGAGTTAATAACTCATTCCCATCCCCTTTTTAGTTGTTTTCTTAAACAAATCAAGAATGGCAAGTTCAAATTTGATATGTTTGGGAGGGTTTGACACTTTGCCTTTGTTATTTGATCTTAAATTCCATTTGGTCATTCGGGCAACAAACTCGGGATCGTCGTATTTCATGAATATGAAGTCCCCCCTCCAAGAAAAAGGTTTGTTTGATTTCTCAATGGCTGTGATACAATCTTCTATGTTAGCCAATGTAAACCAGCCATGTTTACATCCGGTTGCTTTCGTTAGCTTATGCATGTGTACAAAAGCAGAAGAGGAAGGTCTGAATTTATTTAGTTTACAAGTGGCGGCATACGTAAAATATGATGCCACGAATTTAGGGTCAATTAACATAACCCCAAATCGTAATGTCTAAGAAGATTAAGGAAAACAGAGAAAAAAGGAATAGAAACACCCATGTCTATCATAGACATGTCTATACCATAGCGGACATGTTGAAAGGTCTTGTGATTGATTAAAGCATTGCTATAGCGGACAATGTTGATGTCCTTAATGGCCTCCCATCTCACCGGAGCTGTCTCTGGTGTGGGAGAAAAGGGTCCTTTTCGAGAAAGGATAACTGTCTTCTCCTCGAATTCAACGGCCAAACTACTCGATTCGGTCTCTTTTGCAGATCTCTCCACCTCTTTGATGCAGTCAGCTGGATCTTTGTCTGTGTAGATCTGTTTGTCAGTTTCTTTAGTTCTTGCCATATCCTCATGCATAGAAAGGAATGGAAGAATAGGTTACCCTAAAGAAGAAAGAATATTTGGGGCAATAGAAAACTGAGAGCCTGGAGATGAACCCTGACTTGTTTCTACTGGATTATTACAATGGGAAATTGAAAAAGATTATGTGCATTATGGGGTGAAGACGAACTAGAGGACATGTTACAAAGACAGAATTAACAAAGAAAATGAAACAAAAAGGAGACCAGATCAGGTAAGAATTGCCTGAGTTAAGAAGTTCTTCGAGAATAAACTCAGGAAAGTTAAGAAATCTAAAACACTAAACCTCGCCTGAATTCACCTAGCCTCGCCGGAAATCGCCTCTCAAATTCTCTCAAAACATCTCACTACTTTCTCTCTCTAAAAATTACAAGGAATGCACTGTGAATTTTTTTTCACTCTTCACCTCTATTTACAAAAAATAAGAAGGGTAAAAAGGCGGGAAATTCAAACTCTTCATTTCCCCCCCAAAAGTTAAAAAGCTTGAAAAAGGAAATGGGCTTTACAAAGGCCCAATCTAACTAGGTAAAGTCAAAAAGGAGGTGAATTATTGATCCACCAGCCCAACTGAGGGGCATATGATGTGGCAAGCCTAAAAGCAGCCACTTGTCAGCATATCCCTGGACCACGTGTCCACCAAACAAGCCAAAATGCTTTAGTAGGCGATGACACGCGTCAGCAAAAGACTTGACCAATGTCCTCTTGTTAGTCATAAAAAGTCTAAGTGGAATTTCCACTTGGCAATGACTGGACCACCATGATGGGCCCCACACAACTATGTGTCACCATATGATTGGACTATGTGTACACACAAATGAATAAAGGAGATGGTAATATTTGGCCACTTGTCTTAACCTAATTCGTTACCACATGATAGGGTTAGAAGTTAACATTTGGGCCTTAAAGGCTCAAATCAAGTGATCCATGGGGCTTGATTAAAAATTCCAGCCAATTAGACGACGACAAATGTGACGTCTCGATTGGCTAGCCACCAAAGGCAAGGGCTATAAATAACCCTCAAAATCATCATTTTGGAGGCATTCAATTTCACTCAATTCTTACATAAGTGGGGAATTTTTCTCTCTATAATCTCCCTCTAGATTAAGATTATTGTTAATTACAGTTATTTAGTCCTAATTCTCCTGCACATACTTACTTAAGCATCAGAAGGGGAAAAATTCCATAAGGATTTTGTTCCCTTGTTTTGCAGAAATCAATGTAGGAGCTATCGAAAGTGAACAAGCCAACACCTGTCCATCTGATATGTAGCTCTCCAGTTCTCTCTTCACATATTCAGTTTAAGTGACCCCACCAGGAGATCATACTACATCAGATTTAATTAAGCCTTTCCATTACAAGTTGCTTGTTTTAGGCCACAGAAAACAAATCACGTTTCCTGAAGGCAACAGAATCCATTACTTTGTTGACCCACTAAAACCTGTGGTAAAAATTTACCTTTTTCCACAAAAGAAAAAACTTGCCTCTCCCTCTCATCTTCTTCTATCTGACTAACTTTTCTCAATCTTACTACTTCTCTGCTTCGATCACATCCCTTCTCAATCTTACTACTTCTCTGCTTCGATCACATCAAATAAAGACTCAACGAAGCTGCAATTTCTCTACTCTTTTCAAATCAAATAGATAATTCATGTTGATTTTGTCCATTGCCATCCGAATCTGTAGATTGATTGCCATTATTGTTGAAACAAATCTTATTAGTCTATCTTACTTTATGACTAAGACTTGTTCTTCGTTTGAATTTTTAGTTGTTGTAAATTGTTGATTTCATATTCATATATGGTTCAAATGTTTGTAGGTTGAATTTTGATTACGAAATTTCATTTTATGATTCTTGATTTCTACTAAAAGCAATATATGAAATTATTGTTTGTTTATTCTTTCACTCGATAACATGTTTAATTCGTTGGTAATTAATTAGTTATGATTAGTTGCATTCTCAGTTATTGTCACCATCTACATTAACTTAGTAATACCAAACACACCTCACCAAAAAGCTAAGAGGAAGGTTAGTTTCAAGTAAGCATTGATTGAATCTAATCGACAACAAGAGAAGGATATAAAGAATGTAGCCAGAAAGTTGTGGAAACCAATACAAGGGTTAACAAAAAGAAGCTTCCTAAAAACCATTCAAAAGAGGATGATGGTGATGAAGATTAGTTACCATGTGCTAATGATCTGATCAACAAAATTAAGAATATGTAAGTTTATTTTCATATGTACCACTTTTTCCTCAGATGTATCCCTTTAGTTTCATATGCAATCAATTACAAAAAAATTAAAAGTTGAATTTTTACGTTTATATTCACCTTTAATGTTTGTCGTTTTGATATCTACATGTTTTCTAAAGCTCATGCACTTATACTATTTGCTTTTTAAGAATAATAGGGTTAGAAGCTGCTTAATCAACCAAACAGTTGTGTTCCACAAATGACTCAAATTGTGAAAAACCTACTGTTAGGAGGCATGTGTTGTTATAAACCATATTATTACATTTTATTAATCAAATGGATATTTGTATAAGCAAAAATAGAGAGAACGCACCTTTTAAAATTAGTTTTATTGTGAGAACACACCCTATAAAAATCTTGTTGCGAAAACACACCTTAAATAATTTTTTTTGCAAACAAACACCTTATTCCCCTTTTGATACAAGTGCGGGCATCAGTGATATTAATTATATTAATGAAATAAGTGATGGCAACTTCGAAGGTGGTGATATCAATGGTATCAATGGTAAGGATGCAACCATAGGTAAATAATTGCTTATGGAAATATCAACCATATGGGTGCATCCAGGGTAGGGATTTGCGTGTGCATGGTCACATGTCAATAATATGGCACGCAAATCCAGGAAAGAATGGAGGATTTGGGGAACAAGATGGTTTTTGCCTATGAGTTTTTTTTCCACATGGTTTTCCTCATTTTTGGCATTGAGTTTTTTTATTTCTTGTAGAGTCTTGGTCATCATAATTATGCTAAAATGCATAGAGGACAGATTCTTGAAGGTTTCTTGTTTAAAAGATTGGATCTTGAAGCATTTCTAGAAGTTCTTGAAGGTTCTTGAAAAATTGCGAAAAAAAGGGACGAATCTTGGGGCGTGATTTTTGCGATTTTTCCAAGATCTTGGGCAGCAAGTATTCTTGTAATTTTTAGCTTAAAATCTGATGATTATCTTGTTAATTAGTTATTTAGATAAGTTTTTAGGATATTTTCTTGATTTGTTAGTTAGTTAGACTTTGTTAGAAAAGATAAGATCAAGTGCAAGTTGCATGATGAGGTGGCATGTTTATCTTTATCTTGTTAGTGTGTGAGGGACGAATTTCCTATATTTGTGCGTGTATCTGTAACACCCCCAAATTCCTCACTTTCTAACTTACCTCAAACCTATAAACACAAGAGGAACTTGAGCATGTTACCGCCACGTCACAACTAATTATGAAAACTAATTGCAACGCTAAGGCTAAGGTAAAACAACACTTTACTAAAACCATTTTATAAAAGTCAAACAACTCACAGCGGAAGTCTTTAAAACTAGGTCAAACATTAAATTAACAACTTGGAACCATCACGGCCCTTATTCCAAACCACTAGAAAAATAAAAAGTCAAAACAACTACCAAATATTATCCACTCCTCTCGAAAAATCCCTTCACCATGCATATGCTCAACAACCTGCACTTATTCTGCTTAACAAGCAAACAGCACAAGAAAAGCATGGAAATATATATGTGTCAGCAACCACTGCTGAGTATGCACAACATAGCAGAAACATAACAACATGAAGACACACACATAGCACACAAAATACACATAATAAGACTCTCACTCCAAATTAAGACTCATGACCCATAAGTTCAAAATTCTTCATCTTGATTATAACTTCTTGCTTCGAAAAGGATATAGGAAACGTGAACGGGCTCTTTGGAAAGACGGTCGTCAACCAAGTAGGTAGCGCTCCCCGTACAATCCGAACTCTAACAGAAAGATAGCTAGTCTTTCAAAAACAGTGGTACATGGTCTCCATCCACCCCATGTCCAAACTTAACTCTTTAACTCTTTTGGAATTCCAGAACTAAAACAGTGAAGCATCGTCACACTCCACTATGGAAGTACAGCGTTAAGGCAATACATACCTCCCCCATATGGTAACCTCATTTGGCCTGAATGAGTACTCATGTTCCTTTAAAAATAACTTGCTCATAATTGTTTACTTAACTTTGCTTTACTCGACTTTATTTAACTTTGACTTAATAAGCATTTAACTTTGATTTGTCTTGTAAACATGACTCTTATGGTCAAAACTTGCTCAAAACATGCATAGAAGCATTATANTTTAGCTTTGATTTGTCTTGTAAACATGACTCTTATGGTCAAAACTTGCTCAAAACATGCATAGAAGCATTATAACTCATGAACAAACTTCAAAACACTTAAACATGTCATTTTAGACTCTTAACCCTCATATTAAAGCTTCATATAGCTACTGTCCAGAATTCAAACATAACTTAAAACACAACCGAAAAGTCAAACATTCACCGTCAGACTTCGAAACATACATAAACAACACAGAAACCCTCAAACACTTAACCAACACTTGTTAATGACTCTTTCCTCTTTTAGTAACCTTCCATTAATAGTAATTGACCTTCGAAAACGTTTTTAGAAACTTCTATTCTTAGAAATTTATTTTTTTGAAAAACATTTGTTTTAAAACTAGGCAATAGAAATAGAAATAAATCTGAAAATAATTATTAAAAATTAAATAGGTTCGAAAACACTTTTCCAAAACCTTTTACTGCCTAAAATACAGTCTCAAACCAAATCTCGTGGCTAGATAAGGTCTATGTGAATTTTAGTAGATTTTAAACTAGAAACCCTAAAACTAGCGATAAAACAATTAAAAATCCAAGCTAATTACCTAATAAATTCTCTAGGTCGTGAAACCCATTTTATAATTCCTTTTATTCTCCTATTAACCAGTAACAACCTTTAGAAACCTTAGTTCGCGTTTTAAATATTTTTAAAAGATTTATTTTTGACAACAGTCCAATCTGTCTAAAACCAATCTAAATATTATTTAAAAATATTGGAAAACCTTTTAATGACGAAACCAACTCTATAAACTCATATTATGCTTCTTCTTGTTGCGAAAACACACCTTAAATAATTTTTGCAAACAAACACCTTATTCCCCTTTTGATACAAGTGCGGGCATCAGTGATATTAATTATATTAATGAAATAAGTGATGGCAACTTCGAAGGTGGTGGATATCAATGGTATCAATGGTAAGGATGCAACCATAGGTAAATAATTGCTTATGGAAATATCAAACATATGGTGCATCCAGGGTAGGGATTTGCGTGTGCATGGTCACATGTCAATAATATGGCACGCAAATCCAGGAAAGAATGGAGGATTTGGGGAACAAGATGGTTTTGCCTATGAGTTTTTTTTCACATGGTTTTCCTCATTTTTGGCATTGAGTTTTTTTATTTCTGTAGAGTCTTGGTCATCATAATTATGCTAAAATGCATAGAGGACAGATTCTTGAAGGTTTCTTGTTAAAAGATTGGATCTTGAAGCATTTCTAGAAGTTCTTGAAGGTTCTTGAAAAATTGCGAAAAAAAAGGACGAATCTTGGGGCGTGATTTTTGCGATTTTTCCAAGATCTTGGGCAGCAAGTATTCTTGTAATTTTTAGCTTAAAATCTGATGATTATCTTGTTAATTAGTTATTTAGATAAGTTTTTAGGATATTTTCTTGATTTGTTAGTTAGTTAGACTTGTTAGAAAAGATAAGATCAAGTGCAAGTTGCATGATGAGGTGGCATGTTTATCTTTATCTGTTAGTGTGTGAGGGACGAATTCCTATATTTGTGCGTGTATCTGTAACACCCCCAAATTCCTCACTTTCTAACTTACCTCAAACCTATAAACACAAGAGGAACTTGAGCATGTTACCGCCACGTCACAACTAATATGAAAACTAATTGCAACGCTAAGGCTAAGGTAAAACAACACTTTACTAAAACCATTTATAAAAGTCAAACAACTCAAAGCGGAAGTCTTTAAACTAGGTCAAACATTAAATAACAACTTGGAACCATCACGGCCCTTATTCCAAACCACTAGAAAAATAAAAAGTCAAAACAACTACCAAATATTATCCACTCCTCGAAAAATCCCTCACCATGCATATGCTCAACAACCTGCACTTATTCTGCTTAACAAGCAAACAGCACAAGAAAAGCATGGAAATATATATGTGTCAGCAACCACTGCTGAGTATGCACACATAGCAGAAACATAACAACATGAAGACACACAATAGACACAAAATACACATAATAAGACTCTCACTCCAAATAAGACTCATGACCCATAGTTCAAATTCTTCATCTTGATTATAACTTCTTGCTTCGAAAAGGATATAGGAAACGTGAACGGGCTCTTTGGGAAGACGGTCGTCAACCAAGTAGGTAGCGCTCCCGTACAATCCGAACTCTAACAGAAAGATAGCTAGTCTTTCAAAAACAGTGGTACATGGTCTCCATCCACCCCATGTCCAAACTTAACTCTTTAACTCTTTTGGAATTCCAGAACTAAAACAGTGAAGCATCGTCACACTCCACTATGGTAGTACAGCGTTAAGGCAATACATACCTCCCCCATATGGTAACCTCATTTGGCCTGAATGAGTACTCATGTTCTTTAAAATAAAAACTTGCTCATAATTGTTTACTTAACTTTGCTTTACTCGACTTTATTAACTTTGAATTAATAAGCATTTAGCTTTGATTTGTCTTGTAAACATGACTTTATGGTCAAAACTTGCTCAAAACATGCATAGAAGCATTATAACTCATGAACAAACTTCAAAACACTTAAACATGTCATTTTAGACCCTTAACCCTCACATAAAGCTTCATATAGCTATGTCCAGAATTTAAACATAACTTAAAACACGACCGAAAAGTCAAACATACACCGTCAGACTTCGAAACATACTAAACAACATAGAAACCATCAAACACTAACCAACACTTGTTAATGACTCTTTCCTCTTTTAGTAACCTTCCATTAATAGTAAATGACTTTTGAAAACATTTTTAGAAACTTCTATTCCTGAAATTTATTTTGAAAAACATTTGTTTTAAAACTAGGCAATAGAATAGAAATAATCTTAAAATAATTATTAAAATTAAATAGGTTCGAAAACACTTTTCAAAACCTTTTCTGCCTAAAATACAGTCTCAAACCAATCTCGTGGCTAGATAAGGTCTATGTGAATTTTAGTAGATTTTAAACTAGAAACCCTAAAACTAGGATAAAACAATTAAAAAAAATCCAAGCTATTACCTAATAAATTCTCTAGGTCATGAAACCCATTTTATAATCACTTTATTCTCGTATTAACCAGTAACAACTTAGAAACCTTAGTTCGCGTTTTAAATATTTTTAAAAGATTTATTTTTGACAACAGTCCAATCTGTCTAAAACCAATCTAAATATTTTTAAAAATATTGGAAAACCTTTTAATGACGAAACCAACTCTATAAACTTATATTATTCTTCTGGAATACATTAAAAATAATCTCATAGTCAGATTCGACCTTAGACCTTCTGAAACAATATTTTCGGAAAAAACCGCAAAATTGAAAACGACTAATAAAATTATTTCACCATGGATACTTCATGTTAAAGTACGAGAATTTAACACAACTTCACATACATCACAATAAGTTTAAAATAATTTTTACGAGCATACTTCAACACTTTAACCTCATATAACAAATTTACACATAACTCAGCAGATTTCGGTTCAACACTATAAAATTCATGGGGGCTTGCATGATCGTTTTCTTGCTCCAATAATTTAACACGACATACTATAATACTAAAGTTTTCATGCTATTAGGTCTTTGATAGTCGCACCATGACCTGCTCGCTAAATTTCCTTCTTATTAAACTGCTCTTCGGAAAATTTCCTCCTTGCATTAAAATACAAAATACCATTAGAAATCTGACTAACCTCATATGAACATTATATAACAATATACAGCTCTAAAATATTTTTCGTGCATAAATTTCGATTATTTATAATTTCTATGATTGTTTATTAAAAATCCAATTTTTGACATAAACTAATCTATTAAATAAAAATTACCAAACTAATTTTTAAAAATAATTTGAAAACATCACAAACACTTTTTATTACTGAAAAACATTAGGAAAACATTTTCGATTTTTTTAAATAATTTGGAAGGAAAATAATTTTTTTTTCTCTTTTTCTTATTTTCGAAACATGGTGGTGGGCTACTTTGAGTGTTTTTGGCCACCTTGGTGGCTGCATGGGTGGCGGATCTTGGTACCTGGTGGTAGAGTGCAGCAAGGGCGTGTCACGTGGTGGTGGTTGTGGCGGCAGATGTGAAGTGTGGTGGTTGTGGTGGTGGCAAAGTTGCTTCCACGAAGAGGAAAACTGCAGTTTATTTTTTTTCTGTTTGTGTACTTTGCTGCGGTTTGGGCTGCGGTTTTCTTTTTTCTTTTCTTTTCTGATTTTTGGAAAGGGTTTTAAAGAGTAAAAATTTGATGAACCAGAGAGCTATATATAGGGTATATGGGCTTAAGGAATTCGGCCAAATCAAAGTGAAAGATAAAGTTTTGATTTTTTTTTTTTTTTTTTTGTATAAGATCTAAATTGTTAGGATAAGTTTGGATATGTTTTCTTTTGTAAAATCTGAAATTTATCCTAACTAAAAGATACAATATCTTGGTAGTTAAATAAATAATTTAGAAAATAGTTTTGGCCATAAAAATATTTATGGGCCTTGGAAAACCGAAATACCCCATTTTGGGCCTAATATGGTCCGAAAATAATTAAAATAAAACCCATATTATTTTTGCTATTTTGAAAATTAATTTAATTACTCAAAACCTCCTTTAAAAATAATTACTATTTCTAATAAAACCTTTGTAAAATAAATTATTTTAAGCCATTAAATATAAATAGACTTTATTTTCCGAAATTCATAAAACTATATATTATAATCGTATAAAAATATAATATAAAGTCTTAAAAATGCGGGGGATTATAGTCTACCCCCTTAAAGAAGTTCGTCCCGAAAATGGGAACGAGTAAAAACGCTCTCGAAAACTCTTTGTAAAACTCTTTCAAAACTTTTAAAGTCTTTGCTTGATGTAAAACTTTGTCAAAATCTTTTCGTGAAACTCTACGAAACTTTAATGCACGTTATAGAAACTTTTGTGTCTTGCTTTGGCTGTATTTTAGTTACATAATAACAATCACAACTTACTTGAAACGCGAAATTCTATCGCCTTCTACCCCCTTAAAAATCGAGTTACGTCCCCGTAACTCTACTAACCTCGGCAAACAAATCGGGGAGGTACTTTCTTTCATAGCCTCCTTGCTTCCCAAGTTGCCTCCTCTGTACTCTGGTTCGACCATAAAACTTTAACAATCTTAACTTCTTATCCGTGTTTTCCTCACCTTCGAATCAAGAATCTTTACAGGTTTTTCTTCAAAAGTCAGAGATTCATCTAGCTTATGGTTTCAGGTTGTAGACACATGGCTCTTATCCGGGATGTACCTCTTCAACTGAGAAATATGAAAAACATTATGGACTCGACTCAACTTCGTGGGTAAAGCTAAGCGATATGCACTTCCCAATCTCTCCATAATTTATACGGTCCAATAAACTTCAGGCTTAACTTTCCCTTCTTTCCAAACTCATTATACCTTTCATAGGTGATACTTTCAACAATACCTTCTCCCCAACTTCATATCTTCATCTCGTCGTTTCTTATCTGCATAACTTTCTGTCGATCTTGTGCGGCTTGAATCTTAGCTTGAATCAGCCTCACTTGATCAACTGTCTCTTGAATAATCTCCGGTCCTAATGTCACCGTCTCATAGATATCCGACCAACATAGCGGGCTTCTCATTCCTTCCGTACAAGGCTTCAAACGGTGCCATCCCAATACTGGCATGGTAACTATTATTGTAAGAAAACTCGATCAAAACCAAACTATCCTCCCAGTTCTCCTGAAATTCCAAAACACAGGCTCGCAGATATCTTCCAACGTCTGAATCGTCCTTTCTGTCTGGCCATCCGTCGCTGGATGAAACGCAGTGCTCATCAACACTTAGTTCCCATGGCTCTTGTAACGCCTTCCGAAGTTCGAAATAAATCTCGAATCCCGATCCGACACAATACCTTGGAACTCCATGATGTTTCACCACGTGCTTCACATACGCCTTAGCCAATGAGTCATTTTCCAATTATCCTTCATTGGAATAAAGGTTTGCAGATTCGTAGTCATCTACAATCACCCAAATTTGATTATTCCCGTCCTGATTTTGGAAACCGATACGAAATCCATCGAAAACGAATCCATTCCACTACGGAATTCCAATGGTTGAACTTTTCCTTGAGGTCTTGTGTTCAAACTTCACCTTTGACAAGTCAAGCATTTCGAAACAAAAACTGCACCTCCTTCTATCCTCGGCCACCAAAACACTTTCTCAAATCCTTATAGAGTTGTCCCCTCCGGGATGCACAGAATACTTAGTGTTATGTCCTTCCTCTCACACCTTGTTTCAGATCCTCACACTTTGCGGTACACACAACCTTCCCTTGTACCTTAAACTTCCATCCCGTGAATTTTAAAACCTTCAGCTTTCCTTCTTTTAACTTCTGCTGATCCTATCAACTTAATATCTCCATCTTGATTCTCCCGAATTTCATCGAAAATAGTGGGTTGAATAGTCATAGCACAAATCCTCGACACAACTTGCCGTTCGACCATCTCAAGACTCAATCTACTAGTCCTACACAGTCGCTCCGGAATAAACCAAAGCATCACACCATGCGAGGACTTTCGACTGAGTGCATCGGCTACTACATTTGCCTTTCCCTCGTGATATTGATGTCAAACTTAATCCTTTCATCAACTCCAACCATCTCCTTTGTCTCATATTCAACTCCTTTGCGTAAAGATATACTTCAAACTTTTGTGATCCGTGAAGACCTTACACGTCACTCGTACAAAATAATGTCTCCAACTTACCAAAAAAACAATCGTGACCAACTCCAAATATGTTGGGTAATTCACTCATTACGGCTCAACTGCCTTGATGCGTAGGCTATTACCTTCCCCTTGCATCAAACAACATCCCATCCATTCTTCGAAGCATCATGTAGATTCGAAACCATCATCACCTTCGGTTTAATGTAAGCAACAGTGCGTAGTCTCAAACTCCTTTTCAACGTCTGAAAAGCTTTCCTCACACTTATATCCCAA
>PYUH01000147.1:93192-224254 GCA_016808085.1 Suaeda aralocaspica
TCTTCTGGAATACATTAAAATAATCTCATAGTCAGATTCGCTTTAGACCTTCTGAAACAATATTTTCGGTTAAAAACCGCAAAATTGAAAACTGACTAATAAAATTATTTCACCATGCTATACTTCATGTTAAAGGACGAGAATTTAACACAACTTCACATACATCACAATAAGTCTAAAATAATTTTTACGAGCATACTTCAAACTTTAACCTCAATTAACAAATTTCACATAACTCAGCAGTTTCGGTTCAACACCTATAAAATTCATGGGGGCTTGCATGATCGTTTTCTTGCTCCAATAATTTAACACGACATACTAATACTAAAGTTTTCATGCTATTAGGTCTTTGATATGTCGCACATACCTTGCTCGCTAAATTTCCTTCTTAATTAAAACTGCTTCTTCGGAAAATTCTCCCTTGCATTAAAATACAAAAATACCATTAGAAATTGCTAAACCTCATATGAACATTATAAACTAATATACAGCTTAAAATAATTCGTGCATAAATTTCGATTATTTATAATTTCTATGGTTGTTTATTAAAATCCAATTTTTTTTGACATAAACTAATCTATTAAATAAAATTACCAAACTAATTTAAAATAATTTGAAACATCAAAACACTTTTTATTACTGAAAAAATTAGGGAAACATTTTCGATTTTTTTAAATAATTGGAAGGAAAATAATTTTTTTTTCTCTTTTTTTATTTTCGAAACCATGGTGAGTGGGCTACTTTGAGGTGGTTTTTGGCCACCTTGGTGGCTGCATGGGTGGCGGATCTTGGTACCTGGTGGTAGAGTGCAGCAAGGGCTGTCACGTGTGGTGGTTGTGGCGGCAGATGTGAAGTGTGGTGGTTGTGGTGGTGGCTCAAAGTTGCTTCCACGAAGAGGAAAACTGCAGTTTATTTTTTTCTGTTTGTGTACTTGCTGGGTTTTTGGGCTCGGTTTTTTTTTCTTTTCTTTTCTGATTTTTGGAAGGGTTAAAGAGTAAAATTTGATGAACCAGAGAGCTATATAGGGTATATGGGCTTAAGGAATTCGGCCAAATCAAAGTGAAAGATAAAGTTTTGATTTTTTTTTTTTTTTTGTATAAGATCTAAATTGTGTAGGATAAGTTTGGATATGTTTATCTTTGTTAAAATCTGAAATTATCCTAACTAAAAGATACAAAAATCTTGGTAGTTTAAATAAATAATTTAGAAAAATAGTTTGGCCATAAAAATATTTATGGGCCTTGGAAAAACCGAAAATACCCCATTTTGGGCCTAATATGGTCCGAAAATAATTAAAATAAAACCCATAATTATTTTTGCTATTTTGAAAATTAAATTTAATTACTCAAAACCTCCTTTAAAAATAATTACTATTCTAATAAAACCTTTGTAAAATAAATTATTTAAGCCATAAAAATATAAATGACTTTATTTTCCGAAATTCATAAAACTATATATTATAACGTATAAAAATATAATATAAAGTTTAAAAATGCGGGGGATTATAGTCTACCCCCTTAAAGAAGTTCGTCCGAAACTTGGAACGAGTAAAAACGATTCTCGAAAACTCTTGTAAAACTCTTTCAAAACTTTATAAAGTCTTTGCTTGATGTAAAACTTTGTCAAACTCTTTCGTGAAACTCTTACGAACTTTTAATGCACGTTATAGAAACTTTTGTGTCTTGCTTTGGCTGTATTTTAGTTACATAATAACAATCAACTCTACTGTGAAACGCGAAATTCTATCGCCTTCTACCCATAAAAATGAGTTACGTCCCCGTAACTCTACTAACCTCGGCAAACAACTCGGGGGATTCTTCTTCATAGCCTCCTCTGCTTCCAAGTTGCCTCTTCTGTATCTTGGTTCGACCATAAAACTTTAACAATCTAACTTCCTTATTCCGTGTTTTCCTACCTTCGAATCAAGAATCTTACAGGTTTTTCTTCAAAAGTCAGAGATTCATCAGTTATGGTTTCAGGTTGTAGACACATGGCTCTTATCCGGGATGTACCTCTTCAACTGGAAATATGAAAAACATTATGGACTCGACTCAACTCCGTGGTAAAGCTAAGCGATATGCCACTTTCCCAATCCTCTCCATATTTCATACGGTCCAATAAACTTCAGGCTTAACTTTCCCTTCTTTCCAAACTCATTATACCTTTCATAGGTGATACTTTCAACAATACCTTCTCCCCAACTTCATATTCTTCATCTCGTGTTTTCTATCGATAAATTTCTGTCGATCTTGTGCGGCTTGAATTTAGCTTGAATCAGCCTCACTTGATCAACGTGTCTCTTGAATAATCTCCGGTCCTAATGTCACCGTCTCACTGATATCCGACCAAACTAGCGGGCTTCTACACTCTTCGTACAAGGCTTCAAACGGTGCCATCCCAATATGGCATGGTAACTATTATTGTAAGAAAACTCGATCAAACCAAACTATCCTCCCAGTTCTCCTGAAATTCCAAAACACAGGCTCGCAGCATATTTCCAACGTCTGAATCGTCCTTTCTGTCTGTCCATCCGTCGCTGGATGAAACGCAGTGCTCATACAACAACTTGTCCCATGGCCTCTTGTAACGCCTTCCAGAAGTTCGAAAATAAATCTCGAATCCGATCCGACACAATACTCCTTGGAACTCCATGATGTTTCACCAGTGCTTCACATACGCCTTAAGCAATTGAGTCATTTTCCAATTATCCTTCATTGGAATAAAGGTTGCAGTTCGTAGTAATCACAATCACCAAATTGATTATTCTCCGTCCTGATTTGTGCAACGACTACGAAATCCATCGAAATCGATAAACTTCTTTTCCTTCTTCATTAACGACGTCATAGGTTTTGCTATCCTCGAGAAATCTTTGACAAAGCGTCTATAGTATCCCGCTAATCCTAAGAAGCTTCGGATGTCCGTCACATTCCTAGGCGTCGGCCATTCACTCACAGCCTTGACTTTAGCTGGATCTACGGAAACACCATCCTTTGTGATAATATGTCCTAAAAACGCCACTTGCTCCAGCCAAAACTCGCACTTCGACAACTTTTCATACAATTGGTGCTCCCTCAATGTCATCAAAATCGTCCTTAAATGTTCAGCATGTTGCTCCTTCCCTTTCGAATACACCAAGATATCATCTATGAACACCACTACGAATTTGTCCAAGTACTCATGGAATACCCGGTTCATAAGGTCCATAAATATCGCTGGCGCATTCGTCAACCCAAAAGGCATCACAGTAAACTCATAATGTCCATATCTTGTCCTAAATGCGGTCTTCGGAATGTCCTTTTCCGCAATTGCCAATTGATGGTACCCAGATCGCAAATCAATCTTCGAAAATATCGTCGCCCATTTCAACTGGTCAAACAAATCATCAATCCTTGGCAATGGGTACTTATTCTTGATAGTCACCTTATTAAGCTCACGATAATCAATGCACAACCTCATACTTCCGTCCTTCTTCTTTACAAATAACACTGGCGCGCCCCATGGTGAAGCACTAGGTCGTATGTAACCCTTCTCCAATAAATCGTGCAATTGAGTCTTCAACTCCATCATCTCCGCAGGTGCCATTCTATACGGGGCTTTAGAAATAGGTGCGGTTCCAGGAACCAAATCGATCGTAAACTCCACGGCTCTCTTTGGTGGTAGTCCTGGAATCTCATCCGGAAATACATCGGGAAATTCTCTCACTACTTCTATGTCGTTAACGCTTGGTTCGGAAACTCCCTCCAAGTTCAGCACACAACAAAAGAATAGTGGATTTCCCTTAGCTTTCATCTTCACCATTTTCATCGCCGAGACAATCTTAATGTCCTTTGTCTTCGGTAGCCTCCTATAAGACACCATAGCCCCCCTCAGACTTTTCAAGGTCACCTTCTACGCTTCACAATCAATCTTAGCCTCATACTTACTCAACCAGTCCATTCCTAGTATCACATCCAATTCCTTTAATCCAAATTCAATCAACCTCGACGGAAAGTCACATCCAGCGATAAAAATTTTCACACCATCATACACCTTAGAACAAGTCACGATCTCACCATTTGGCATTGCAATCGGTATATTCACCATCCTAGGTTTACCTAAGTCAAGTCTAGCTATGGCACTACCAGATATAAACGAATATGAAGCTCTGAAATCAAACAAAGTCTTAACAGGTATAGATTTAATAGAGAATGTACCAGTTACCACTCCTCCATTATCCTCCGCCTCTTGGTAGCTCATGTTGTACATCATTCCTGGCGCATTGCCCTTCGCTTGTCCTCCAGCAGTGTTCATACCATTCACATTCTTGTTTGCAGCATTAGCTCCTCCAGCATTAGTTGTAGCATTCGCTCCCTTATTGTAATTCTGATTATTGAAGCTTCCATTGCTACCTCCAGCATTTCCACCATTGAACCTCCCATTGTTGTTCATTGGCCTCCCGAAATTTCCTCCTTGCTTATTCTGATTGAAGCGGTTTCCAAACTTGTTTCCGTTATTGCTTCCACTCCAACACTCATAAGCATGATGTCCTTGCTTGCCACAGTTCCGACAAGTCACCAGATTTCCCTCATAGTCTTTTCCAGGATGATTCTTTGGGCATAGAGTGCAGTGATGTACCCTTTCTCCAGTCCTTACCATTTTTCCACCTGGATTACCGTTCCGCTGGAAATTTGGGTTCCCATTCTTCTGAAAGTTTGAGTTCCCATTCCTTTGGAAGTTTTGGTTTCCATTCCTCTGATTATGATTGTTTTGTCCACCAAACCTAGGTCGCTTATTGAAGTAATTGAAGTTATTTTGGTTTCCATTAGCTTGGCTTGGCTCCTTTCTCTTCCCTTCCTTTACAGCCTTGGCTCTCTCACCTAACTTGTATAGATGAGCAGCCCTTCCATACACCGCATCCAAAGTAGTGAAGTGCTCTCCAGCAAGTTGAGATTGCAACTCCAATGTCAACCCTTGTTCAAAATGATATGCCTTCTTCTCCTCATTTGGCACAGTATCCAGTGCAAACCTCATCAACTCAAGAAACTTGTGGTAATATTGTTCCTCCGACATGTCCCCCATCTCCAGCTTAGTAAACTCCCTAGACTTCTCCTTCTTCAGAAACGCAGGATAGAACTTATTGCGAATCACTTCCTTAAACATCTCCCAACCAAAGTTAGGTCTAGCCCTCATAGTTGCGTCACTTTGTGACCACCAAATATCAGCTTCCTCTCTTAGGTAAAATACAGCAATAGCAACTTTCAAGTCATCCGGACATTTAAGAGCTTGGAAAATCTTATTGAATTCCCTAATCCAGTTCTCCAACACTGAAGGGTCCTCAGTACCACTATAAACCGATGGCTTACTCCTAGCTATCTCCCTAAACATCTCCCCAGCAGGGTCTTGATTCCTACGGTTAGCCTCCTGATTGGTCCTTGACAACTCAATCAATTGTCGCAAACATTCAGCAACTTCTCCATTTCCATTGTTCCTTGCCATCTATTGAACAAAACGCACACTTAAACCTCAAACTTAAAGACACTCAACTCTTATTGCATCAAAGTGCAATACCCTATTACTAGGTAACAAGCTGGACAAACAATTCTATTAACAACAACAAACACAAAAACATGAAACCACAACAAAAGAAACAAGAAGCTAAACAAGAGCAAAAGAGAAGACATGTAAAGAAAAAAAAAACTTTATTCCCATTATTCGCTTGGTTTAATTAAACGTCAACAACTCAAAAAAATTTTAAACTTAAACTAATGAAGTTCTAAGTACGTCAAAAGAATTAAAGCAACTCTAAACATAAAGAACTAAGCAATCTTCAAATTCCTCAATGATCAAGGCGACTTCTAACTCTGGTTCTTGGTCCTTCACTTGGCTCTTCTCGTTCCCTCTTGATGCCTCTAGTTAAATCTTCTGAAGTAGTCCCACTTCCATCTTCTACATGTCCATCTTCATCTTCACTGTCACTAAG
This sequence comes from Suaeda aralocaspica, assembly GCA_016808085.1. Classification (NCBI taxonomy): domain Eukaryota; kingdom Viridiplantae; phylum Streptophyta; class Magnoliopsida; order Caryophyllales; family Amaranthaceae; genus Suaeda; species Suaeda aralocaspica. Next base: position 99,152 of record PYUH01000147.1, read on the forward strand.
CACAATTACTTCTATTTCCTTTTCAATAATCTCTAAATCATCGTCATCACTTTGTTCTTCCTCTTCTGGGTCTTCTTCCTCTTCTGGATCTCCTTCCTCATCTTCCTCATTTCCATTTCCATTTTCATTTCCATCTTCATTTTCCTCATTCCCAGTCTCATTTCCATTTCCCTCAGGGTCTTCATTTTCAGTCTCATTTTCCTCATGCTGTGGGCTTGGAGGCTCAGTCAACCACTCATGAATCCTATCTGTTAGCTCTATTTTCCCTTCTTACAAAGTCCACTGCAGGCAACCATTTCCCACTTGTAGAAAATTTCACCACATTTGGAGTCCTATCCTCATGAAGTACATCCTGATACTTAGTCTTCAGCCCAACATAAGGGTTTCTATCTGGCAGATTCCTAATAAACAACCATATCACTGAAGCTTGTAAATTCGATCCTGGGATCCCCATATTGTACATGAAATTGCACCAACTCTCAATTCGATCACAGTAACTCTTAGCATCATCATAAACTCTCCTATGAAGACTATATTCCGATGGTGACAACATCTGCAGGTTTAAAGCAAACGTAAATCCCTCAAGAAAACCCCAACATAAAACCCAAGCAAGCAACAAAACAACTTAACGTGCAGCAAGACTTAAAAACATGCATAAATGAAAAATGCAGGAATGCCCATCCTAAGTCTACCCATTCTCACACTTCAAATTTTTTTAATCCTAGTCCTTTAAACTTCCGTGTTTGCAAACACATTTTAAAGAACATTTTCAAAAAATTCTTGGAAAAACCTATAGCTCTAGCTACCACTCTGTAACACCCCCAAATTCCTCACTTTCTAACTTACCTCAAACCTATAAACACAAGAGGAACTTGAGCATGTTACCGCCACGTCACAACTAATTATGAAAACTAATTGCAACGCTAAGGCTAAGGTAAAACAACACACTTTACTAAAACCATTTTATAAAAGTCAAACAACTCACAGCGGAAGTCTTTACAACTAAGTCAAACATTAAATTAACAACTTGGAACCATCACGGCCCTTATTCCAAACCACTAGAAAAATCTAAAGTCAAAACAACTACCAAATATTATCCACTCCTCTAGAAAAATCCCTTCACCATGCATATGCTCAACAACCTGCACTTATTCTGCTTAACAAGCAAACAGAACAAGAAAAACATGGAAATATATATGTGTCAGCAACCACTGCTGAGTATGCACAACATAGCAAAAACATAACAACACGAAGACACACACATAGCATACAAAATACACATAACAAGACTCTCACTCCATTTTAAGACTCATGACTCATAAGTTCAAAATTCTTCATCTTGATTATAACTTCTTGCTTCGAAAAGGATATAGGAAACGTGAACGGGCTCTTTGGAAAGACGGTCGTCAACCAAGTAGGTAGCGCTCCCCGTACAATCCGAACTCTAACAGAAAGATAGCTAGTCTTTCAAAAACAGTGGTACATGGTCTCCATCCACCCCATGTCCAAACTTAACTCTTTAACTCTTTTGGAATTCCAGAACTAAAACAGTGAAGCATCGTCACACTCCACTATGGAAGTACAGCGTTAAGGTAATACATACCTCCCTCGTATGGTAACCTCATTTGGCCTGAATGTGTACTCACGTTCCTTTAAAAATAACTTGCTCATAATTGTTTACTTAACTTTGCTTTACTCGACTTTATTTAACTTTGACTTAATAAGCATTTAACTTTGATTTGTCTTGTAAACATGACTCTTATGGTCAAAACTTGCTCAAAACATGCATAGAAGCATTATAACTCATGAACAAACTTCAAAACACTTAAACATGTCATTTTATACCCTTAACCCTCACATTAAAGCCTCATATAGCTACTGTCCAGAATTCAAACATAACTTAAAACACGACCGAAAAGTCAAACATACACCGTCAGACTTCGAAACATACATAAACAACATAGAAACCATCAAACACTTAACCAACACTTGTTAATGACTCTTTCCTCTTTTAGTAACCTTCCATTAATAGTAAATGACTTTTGAAAACATTTTTAGAAACTTCTATTCCTAGAAATTTATTTTTGAAAAACATTTGTTTTAAAACTAGGCAATAGAAATAGAAATAAATCTGAAAATAATTATTAAAAATTAGAATAGGTTCGAAAACACTTTTCCAAAACTTTTACTGCCTAAAATACAGTCTCAAACCAAATCTCGTGGCTAGATAAGGTCTATGTGAATTTTAGTAGATTTTAAACTAGAAACCCTAAAACTAGCGATAAAACAATTAAAAATCCAAGCTAATTACCTAATAAATTCTCTAGGTCGTGAAACCCATTTTATAATTCCTTTTATTCTCCTATTAACCAGTAACAACCTTTAGAAACCTTAGTTCACGTTTTAAATATTTTTAAAAGATTTATTTTTGAAAACAGTCCAATCTGTCTAAAACCAATCTAAAAATTATTTAAAAATATTGGAAAACCTTTTAATGACGAAACCAACTCTATAAACTCATATTATGCTTCTGGAATACATTAAAAATAATCTCATAGTCAGATTCGACCTTTAGACCTTCTGAAACAATATTTTTCGGTAAAAACCGCAAAACTGAAAACTGACTAATAAAATTATTTGACCATGCTATACTTCATATTAAAGTACGAGAATTTAACACAACTTCACATACATCACAATAAGTCTAAAATAATTTTTACGAGCATACTTCAACACTTTAACCTCATATAACAAATTTTACACATAAACCAGCAGATTTTCGGTTCAACACTATAAAATTCATGGGGGCTTGCATGATCGTTTTCTTGCTCCAATAATTTAACACGACATACTATAATACTAAACCTATGTTTTCGTTCTATTAGGTCTTTGATATGTCACACAGACCTTGCTCGCTAAATTTCCTTCTTAATTTAAACTGCTATTCAGAAAATTCTCCTCCTTGCATTAAAATACTAAAATACCATTAGAAATTCGACTAACCTCATATGAACATTATATAACTAATATACAGCCTCTAAAATAATTTTTCGTGCATAAATTTCGATTATTTATAATTTCTATGATTTGTTTTATTAAAAATCCAATTTTTGACATAAACTAATCTATTAAATAAAAATTACCAAACTAATTTTTAAAAATAATTTGAAAACATCAAAACACTTTTTATTTACTGAAAAACATTAGGGAAACACTTTTTCGATTTTTTTAAAAATAATTTGGAAGGAAAAATAATTTTTTTCTCTCTTTTTCTTATTTTCGAAAACCATGGTGAGTGGGCTACTTTGAGGTGGTTTTTGGCCACCTTGGTGGCTGCATAGGTGGCGGATCTTGGTACCTGGTGGTAGAGTGCAGCAAGGGCTGTCACGTGGTGGTGGTTGTGGCGGCAGATGTGAAGTGTGGTGGTTGTGGTGGTGGCTCAAAGTTGGTTCCACGAAGAGGAAAACTGCAGTTTTATTTTTTTCTGTTTGTGTACTTTGCTGCGGTTTTTGGGCTGCGGTTTTTCTTTCTTTTTTTTTTCTTTTTCTGATTTTTGGAAAGGGTTTTAAAGAGTAAAATTTGATGAACCAGAGAGCTATATATAGGGTATATGGCCTTAAGGAATTTCGGCCAAATCAAAGTGAAAAGATAAAGTTTTGATTTTTTTTTTTTTTGGATAAGATCTAAATTGTGTAGGATAATTTTGGATATGTTTATCTTTTGTAAAATCTGAAATTTATCCTAACTAAAAGATACAAAATATCTAGGTAGTTAAAATAAATAATTTAGAAAATAATTTTGGCCATAAAAATATTTATGGGCCTTGGAAAACCGAAAATACCCCATTTTGGGTCTAATACTGTCCGAAAATAATTAAAATAAAACCCATAATTATTGTTGCTATTTTTGAAAATTAAATTTAAATACTCAAAACCTCCTTTAAAAATAATTACTATTTCTAATAAAACCTTTTGTAAAATAAATTATTTTAAGCCATAAAATATAAATAGACTTTATTTTCCGAAATTCATAAAACTATATATTATAATCGTATAAAAATATAATATAAAGTCTTAAAAATGTGGGGGATTACAGTATCTTTTGTTGATTTTTGTTAGGATTTTGTTGTTGATTATACCTATAAATAATCTCAACATTAGGATGTAATTAATTAAGTTGGAGTTGAATAAAAAAAATTGTTTTGTTTACTTGAAAACAAAAATCCGAAATTTAAGAGTTGGTGATTAAATTCTTTATACTCTTGTGATTTAATTAGTAGCTTTGAGGGTGCTTAGGCTTTAATCAAAGGACTAATTGATCAACCTAAAATTAAGAATCTTGGTGACTGGGTCTTTATAGATTCAAAAATTTAGTCTATCCCCTTGTTTGTTTTTGTTCACACGAAAATTCACATCAAATTTGGTGCTCTCGTTAAGAGATCTTTTATACTCAAGTGCTCATTAATTAATCAAAACACTTGAAACAACATTACTATGGCCAGTATTGGTGATGAAGTTCCTGCAAATTTTGAAAGAGGATTGTTCCTAGAACAAGCCAGTGAAATCAAAAGAGACAATGAGATTAGGGAATTGCGCACCATGCTAGAAGAAGTGATGAATTTTGTGTCAGGAAGTTCAAAAACCAAGAAGAAGAATCATGCAATTGATGAAATTGAATCAAGTTCTAGTGATGAAAATAAATCAGGAGAACACGCAAACCTAGGCGTGACTATGACACAAGTTCTAGTGAAGAAGATGACCGAAACATGCATAAGAAGCGTGACAAACAGAAGGATGATGATCGTAGTTTAAACTTGGACGTTCCTGAGTTCAACGACAGTTTAGATCCAGAAATCTTCATTGATTGGCTAAGGAGAACCGAAAGGATTTTTTACTACAAGGAGTATAATGATCATAAGGCCTTCAGAGTGGCAGAATTAAAACTAACATCTTATGCTAGCTTGTGGTATGAAGGATTACAAAGAAAAAGCAAAATGGAAGGAAGATCAAAAATTTGTTCATGGCGCAAATTGAAGAGAGAATTGAGAAAAAAATTTATACCACATGAGTATGAACAGAACAATTTCCTAAAGATGCATACCCTGAAACAAGAACATAAAAGTGTTGAGGATTATATTAATGCTTTCGAAAAGTTGATGATATTGTGTGATCTAGAAGAGAAGGAAGATCACAAAGTTGCTCGGTTTATGGCAGGACTGGATGGATCTATTAGGGAAAAAGTAGAATTGAAACCCTACTGGACATATGATGAGATCTGTAAAGTCGCACTCAGGGTGGAAAAACATGGGAATTCAAAGAAGCCAAAAGCATTCTTTAAATCCTATGAGTCCAAGAAGGAAGTGTTGTATTCCCAACCAGCTAGTGCTAAACCTAAATTCGACAATGATAAAAGGGCAGCCACTCCAATCAAACCACTGACAATCCCTAAAGACAACAGGAAGTGTTTTAAATGTCAAGGAGTAGGACACATACAAATAAATTACCCAAACTCCTGAGTAACCACTGCTAAGGAAGCAAAGGAAATCGAAGATGCCTACTTAGATGTTCTTCTTAAAGAAGGGGAGGATGAAGATATTGATTCCCATGAAGAACAAAGCAGCAATGATATGGAAGAAGTGAAGGCAGAAACACAGGGTCAAGCATTGGTCCTCAGGAAGGTTCTTCAGTCTAAACCTGCGCCAATTGAAGAGAACCAGATGGACAAGCTTTTTGTGACCAGGTGTAATGTATAGGGCAGGTTGTGTGATGTGATAATTGACAGTGGCAGCTGTACTAATGTGGTCTCTACCCTATTGATTCAGAAATTGAATCACCCCACATACAATCATCCTCAACCTTACAAGTTACATTGGCTAAGCAACACCAGTGATGTCATAGTGACTAAGCAGGCCCTGATAAATTTCAAGATTGGTAAATTTGAGGATTCTGTGATGTCTGATGTATGTCCAATGGATGCTTGTCATATATTGCTTGGTAGACCCTGGCAATATGATCGATTCGTGAAGTATGACGGACGAACCAATGTCTACATCATCAGAAAACAGGAAACTGACAAGCCAATTGCTTTGGAACCACTAAAAGTGGCGCAAAACAACAAGCAATTGAATGTGGAGAATAAAAAGGGAGTGTTTCGGACTAATCCTAAGGAATTGGAGAGGGAATTGACTGATTGCCAGCAAGTATTTCTGTTGATGGCCAAAGATGTGAGAGTTGAAACATCTGCAATCCTGAAAATTCTTCAACCACTATTGAAGGAATTTGAAGATGCATTTCCAGATGACTTACCACCTGGTTTACCACCCAATAGGGGCATTAAAGACAAGATTGACTTAATCCCAGGTGCTCAAATTCCTAATAAACCAGCATATAGATGCAATCCTGAGGAGACTAAGGAAATACAAAGGTAGATTGAAGAATTAATGCAAAGAGGATACGTGAGGGAGAGCATGAGTCCTTGTGCTGTACCAACACTAATTGTTCCAAAAAAAGACGGATCTTGGCGCATGTGCATTGATTCTAGGGCTGTAAACAACATCACAATTAAGTACATATTCCCAATCCCTAGACTGGACGATCTTTTGGACGAGTTATATGGCTCCTAGGTGTTTTCAAAGATTGATTTGACAAGTGGGTACCATCAGATTCGTATGAGGGAAGGGGATGAATGGAAAACAACTTTCAAAACTAAATTAGGTCTCTATGTGTGGTTAGTCATGCCTTTTGGACACACCAACGCCCCTAGCACGTTTATGAGGCTTATGAACGAAGTTTTGAAGCCATATTTGGGTAAGTTTGTTGTTGTATACTTAGATAATATATTGGTTTATATCAGAAATAATGGAGATCATCTGCAGCATCTAAGACAAGTTTTTGTGACTTTGAGGCAACACATACTGTACGGAAAATTGGGGAAGTGTTATTTTATGGTGCAAAGTGTGACGTTTTTGGGTTATGTGGTGTCCAAAGATGGGTTTTCAGTTGATTAATCCAAAGTTGACGCAATTAAGTCATGGCCAACACCCACCAACGTGACTGAAGTACGATCTTTCCATGGTTTGGGTTCCTTCTACAGAAGGTTTGTCAAATATTTCTCATCCATTGTTGCTCCTATGACTGAATGCATCGAAAAAGATAAGAAGTTTGAGTGGACCAAAGAGGCGCAGAGGGCCTTTGAAAAAATCAAGGATATGTTATGCCACACACCTATTCTTGCATTGCCTGATTTCACAAAGTCTTTTGAAGTTGAAAAAGATGCAAGCAATGTAGGGATTGGAGGAGTTCTTGTGCAGGGTAAAGACCAATTGCTTATTTCAGCGAAAAATTGAATGGGGCCAGATTATATTATTCCACCTATGATAAGGAGTTTTATGCCATTGTTAGAGCTCTAGATCATTGGAGTAATTATTTGAGGCCTTATCACTTCATACTGCATTCTGATCATGAAGCATTGAATCATATTAATGGTTAGCAAAAACTTAATCCTAGACTAAGTTTGCTCATTACTTCTCTCTCGTGCTTAATGGCCTTTTACTTCATCTTATTTAATTCATCAGCAAGCCTTTCCTTCTACGCATCTCACAAACAACACGAGTCTTCCGAATGTCCCTTTCTATAGTTATGCTATACTTCTCAACAACCAACATGTTAGTCACATCCCTCTGCCATTCTGTCAGCCCTTCATCAACCCATTAAAAGGTGTTGCAACCTCCTCTCACCAGTCTCATGATTGAAAATCCTACATGCAACAAATTTCCTGCCTAGATTTTCATTTGTCCAAGATGTTCTTCTTGCAACAGGAAGCCCACAAGAACAGAAATTAACCATCTTGCTGTAACAAGAAATCCCAACAAAGCATAAACCCTAATTCCAATTTTTTAGAAATAAAGGAGGGGATAAACAAGGATGAGAGTGTGAAAAGATAAGAAGAGAAGAAGAAAAGAATATAAAGACTACACTGGATCACGAAAAAAAGAGGGAAATTGGGGCAACATTTTGGAGGGAAAAATGTGAGGGGAGTGCAAGAAGAGTGTGAATAGGAGAAAAGAAGAGGTCGGCATCGGAAACCGGTGGTCAACACCGGAAAAGTGGAGTAAGGTGTGTGTTTGCAAAAAAAAATTGGTTTAACGTGTGTTTTCGCAAAAAGATTTTTACAAGGTGTGTTGTCGGAAAAAAAATGATTTTAAAAGGCGTGTTCTCGCAATTCAACTTTTTTAAATTCAACTTTCTTCTTCTTCTTCTTCGTAAACCTTGCCTTCTTCTTCATGACTTTTGAAGCCACTACAATGAGAAAGAGAGCAGATTAAGAGAATTTGAAAAAAAAAAGAAAAAAATGCAAAGAAAACCGAATAAAATTTGGAAGTTAATTGCTACGAATTGAATGAGGTTTCTGAGTGATGAATTGCTACGAGTTGAATGACAAAGAGAAGCTAATGCATACCTTGTTGAGTTGATGGCAGTGATGAAGTGACATGCACAAACAATTAATTACAAACAGTAGTAATGCATTTAGACTTAGGTTAGAAATTTAGAAAGTTGAAGTTAAGTGGTTCTTTTCAAAGAAGGAATTACGAGGGTAGTGTACAGATAAATTTAAGAGTTCCAATAGAAAAAAAAGGGGGTCAACACTGGAAACCGGTGGTCAATGCCTGAAAAGTGGAGTAAGGTGTGTGTTTGCAAAAAAAAAAATTATTTAAGATGTGTTTTCTCAAAAAGATTTTTATAAGGCGTGTTCTCGCAAAAAACTGATTTTGGAAGGTGTTTTGTCGCAATATTTCCATTATATAACTATTGCACTTGCTTATTTAACAAATTTTCTTTTAATTTCAATATCATTGACACTCATTTTCGGCCAAATGCAATAACGACCCTTGTTAACTACTCAGCACAACTCATGGAAAGGATGTAGAAGACATAGGATTTAAGGTCTATTATTAGTCAAGATGACTAAGTTTTACATAGATAGGTTGAGTTGTAACTTAGATAAAGGATTTGATGTCACAAAGAATGATATTTTTGACCTTTTTGGATTAGCAAAAGATGATTTAAAGATAACCTGAATCAGGAAAATGAAAAAGACAATAAATCCCGATGATTCTTACATACATGAAATTAAGTAGAAGTTGGGTTTAAATAAGGATCAGATGATGTGCTGAAGAACATTCAATTGGATTTTGCTGTGGCAATATGAAGGATAGTGGAGATGATTTCGAAAGGTTTTTGTGATGTATGTATTGTCTATTTTCATGTCTCCTACCGCAAATGGAGACACCAATTTGTACTTGTCTAAGGTAGTGGCGGACGTCAACAGGATTTTTGACAATGATTGGTGTTCATTTGTATTATAAAAACTTTGTGACGGTGTGAAAAAATACCAGAAAAGCAAATTGAAAAACGTTATGGGGTTTTTTTTGACACTTGAAATCATATGTTTCCATTAGTAAGCTATGCATGTGTTATGTTCTGCTTGTAATGTACTATTTATGTACCATTTTATCTGATAACTTTTGACAATCTAACTTTTTGCCTTTAAGTTTCTTTCCTAGTTTAATGTTTAGAGGATAGAAGATGCCAACCAAATTACCTATAATCCAGCATTGGACAGATAAAAAAAGTGAATAAGAGGTTGCATGAAGAACAGGGGGCTCGATTTTGAATATGTTCACTAGAAAAGAAGACTTATCCATTGTCAAAGAAGATGAAGAAGGATACGAGAAAAGATGAGCCTTATGATTCCTCTAATGGTGTTAATTTTAAAGATGTCTCAAATTGAAGGATTGTACAGAAAGATGTCTTAAATTTTCCTGTAATGTCGCAAATGTCAAGAATCTATTCTGATCCTGCAAACTTGAAATATAATGACTCTTTAATTGAAAATTTTCTTTCAATGAAGAAGCTTTCCAATGACATGCCTTCATTTGAAAGATTAAGTTAGCCAATAGGTATTATCTTCATGCCTTCATTTGAATTATTAAATCGGCCACTACGTATTATCTTCTATTGCTTGTTGTTTTACTTGATTACAATGCTTGTTAATTTTTTTTAGGTGACCAACTTGATGAGGGAGTACTGAATGTTGCTAAGGACATTGTACAAACCTTTGAATCTGATGTTGATCATGAACATCACTTTAAAATTCGTGATGATCATCTTTAATTTTTTCATATGCATAGAAATAAAGATATCATGAAAGACCTTCCTATCTTGCTACAAGAAGTTGTGGATCACCGTTCGTTTACAGTCACATTCATCGATAGAGAAGATGACGATTTCAAGAATTTTAGCCTTAATCATTTGTAAGTTTTACATGCCAATTTTGTGACATATTTTCACGTTGATGCAATTATCTTTTAGATACTTATATGCATAATTGCCAGAATGTAATTCTTTAATTTTGCAATTTGGATTTCTACTTTTAAGTGGTATTTATAGTTTCTAATATGCTCCTTTTTGTTGATCATGTTGCAATTTACAACATAACAACAGGCACCCCTTCCTATAGTTTATCTTTTCTTTCTATCACTTGATGTCCCATTATTGTTTCTTAATTTATAGTTATTTGATATATTACTGTTGTTATTGTAAAAGCGAGAATCGTTTCCCATTTGGCGAGTATGTTGTTTCAAGGGATGAAATGATTACTATGTGACTTGAATATTGATATAGATCGTCACTCACAAAAAAGGATAGAAAACTAGTTTCAACTTCTCTAAAGCAATCCACCCAGAAATCGAATCTATGTCGAATAATTTTAAGAATTAATTAAAGCTAAGCACCCTCAATTCCTAATACTATTCTCACAAGAGTATAAAGAAAAACACCGAATCATAATGGCGAAATTTTACACGAAATTCCTCAAAGGAATTTATTTTTGTGAAAAACAATAAAACTAATAACACGATGTTTTTTTAATAAAATCGTAACGAACTTTTGACAAGCATAACCAACCCTAAATAAACTTGAAACTACCACATAATTTCGTACCTAGCCTAAAAACACTACTAAAACACAATAAAACACAAACTTATACACAAGTGCACAAGAACAACATGTCAACTTGCACAACTTGATCTTATCTAACCAGCAAATCCTAACTAATGAAGTACCTATCCTAACCAACTAACTAACAAACTAAAAAATAAGATATTCATCAAATTGCAACCAAGAAACACGCACAAAATCAAGAACCCAACAACAATCAACCACCACGCAGTTCTTGATTTGCGCCAATTTCAAGATTTTGTGCAAACCTTCAGGAAACCTTTCAAGATTCAATCTTTTAATCAAGAAATATTCAACGAGTCATTCCCGATGTCTTCTAGGTTTAAAATGATGACTAAGACTCAAAAAGAAATGAAAGTAATAAAGCCTTAAATGAGAAAAAACCCGAGCAAGTGTAGTGTGAAAAAACTCATAGGCAAAACCATCTTATTCCCCAAATCCACCAAACTTTCCATTCTCAAAAAAGTCTTCAAGTTACGTGTGCCACCCTGCACACCAATGATGATGTCTTTGATGTAGCAAAAGCCTTGAATCGCCATAAGCAATAATCTTTCCATCACTTGAATCATTTATTGAAGCCATCACCAAACCTTCGAAGTTGTCATCTTGATTCTTATCATCCTCCTCTTCTCCAAACGAGTTTGTCCTCAAACCTCCAAGTTGATCATCAGGAACATACAGAGACAAATCACCAATTTTGAATATAGCATGAACACCATACTCACCCGGCAACTCCATTTTATAAGCATCGTCCCCTACCTTGTTGAAAATTTTGAATGGTCCATCACATTGTAGCATTAGCTTATTTTTCCTTTTATTTGGAATTCTTTCCTTCCTAAGATGAAACCAAACCAAATCTCCTTCGTTATAGGCACGTTGGACAGTGCTTTTTATTAGCTCTGGCTTTGTACATATCATTCACTTGTTCAATCATTGCCCTAACCTTTGCATGTAGTTTTTGCATGTACTCAACCTTTGCTAAAGCATCTCTGTGGACAAGTCCACCTTTAGGAATACTGATGAAATCAATTGGTAGCTTTGGTTGATACCATATACCATTTCAAAAGGTGAATTCTTTGTTTCATATGTAGGTGATCTATTATATGTAAATTTAGCATAGGCAACTTTAGATCCCAATCTTTCTGTGCCTTACTTATCAATCCATGCAGCAGCACACCCAATGTCTTGTTTGTGAGCTTCGTCTGCTCATTAGCCTGTGGATGATAAGAAGTACTGAAGAGGAGTTCTGTTCCTACCAGACGCCATAGAGACTTCCAGAAATAACTCATAAATTTTGTGTCCCTGTCACTCACAATAGTTTTCGGAACTCCATGTAGGCTGGCAATACCTCGAAAATAGATGTCCGCAACAATAATAGCATCATTAGTCTTGTGACAAGGTGAGAAATGAGCCATCTTTCAAATCTATGAACAACCACCATAATTGCATCCTTCTGTCCTGCAGTTCTAGGCAAACCCACAATAAAATTCATGGATACATCCTCCCAAGGGGCTTTTGGAACTGGTAATGGTGTATAAAAAGTTTTATGGAGTGATGCCTTGACTTTCTAACACACACCACACTGAGAAATAATTGCTTCAACATCTGCTACCATCCTTGGTCAATAGAATTGTTCCTGGAACATTACAGTATCTTGATAATCCCAAAACGACCTGCAAGACCTCCTCTATGCGCCTCTCTGACAAGTAATTCTCTAACACTACACTTCGGAACGCATAATAAATTCCCTTTGAATAAGAACCCATTATGCAATACACACGCTCCCATTGATCGTTTTGACATTTGTGAATATGTAGAGCCGAAATCTCCATCTTTCTCATAATATTGAATAATTAGCTCCAAACAAGAATTTTGAAATTAAGAACTCAAAGTAAAGCATACCTCCTAGACAAAGCATCAACAACCACATTAGACTTGCCTTCTTTATGCTTCAATTCTTCATGATCTAAATGCAGGATGAAGTGATTGGGGCGCAAGTAATGACTCCAACGATCCAATGCTCGTACAATGGCGTAGAACACCTTGTCATACGTAGAATAATTTAACCTTGCTCCGTTCAATTTCTCACTAAAATAAGCAATAGGCCTCTTACCCTGTACTAGCACTGCTCCGATCCCCACGCGCCTAGGATCTATTTCTATAACACCCTGGAATTTCCTAACTTCCCTCTCTAGATTTTCTGGAAAACATATTATAAATAATAAAGAATAATAATTATTAAAACTCCTAAATAGCTAGGAAAAACCAAAGGACTACCGCCACAGTGATAACGGTTAAGGCATTTATCGAACAAAAACCAAAATCATTCTATAAAAGTCAACCTCAAAAATAATCTCAAAACCAAAATCAAACAAAAACCAAAAGAAATTCAACTTATAATTTTATTACACTTCGGAACCACATTAATTGCCCTTCAAAACCAAAAAAAATTTAAATTTCGAGACTAAAAACAACATCAACAATAGATAAATAAATCCATAAGCAAATAAAATTAAGAAACTACGAAGACTACAATGCAAGCACTCTTATTCCAGCCTAGCATGAATAACTTATGCCCACCTGTACTTGTAGCTTTATCTTATTCTAGACAACAACTCGCCAATAAATGGGTCATCGTAGGGCCAAGTGCAAGACGAAGCAATGGACACAAAACAAACAGTCAGCAGAGCTGAGGACATAACTATTAAAGACTATGCAGCATGATTAGAGAAGATAAAAGTAAAACGCACATACATCTTACCATTGACAACTCTGCACCTGTGCATAGACTCAACATAAATCAATTTATTATTATATTTAAACTTTGGATTTCGCATCGAAAGGGTTTCCTTTCCTTTAAAATCACCCCATTGGTCACCAACTTGGGAGCAACTTCAATAAGGTATTACCTATGTCACATGAAGTGACGGAATTACAGTGCATTAAAAATATAAAGAGTACAACGTCTTATACCCCAATTAGAAGACATAGATCACTGTTCCATACGACTCCCACGACTGTTCATAGTCAAGGTATATACGTTCCAAGAGTTTTGGTGTGAATCGTCTTTCACTTTATGTGGTTAACAACTTTAACAATGTTATGACTCACATACAACAACACATAAAAACATGCACAGAATCACACAAGCCATATTGACTATCTTTGATTTAAAGTGATTCTAAAAATAATCTTGAGCGTCCTTTAAATAAACTAAACTTCATTTACCACACATTAAATGTGAGTGGCTAACTATTTACCTTATTCCTTGACCATACATTAAACTGTGAGTGGCAACATGTATAAAAATATTTGGTCATTAGCTTCTATTAACTATGTGAATAAAAATTCACAAACTATTTTACTTGTTGATTAAGTAACTAATCAACTCAATTAACTTCCTTTTTTCTACAATAAGTGATGAGGCTATCGCACACCTATCAAAAATAAACCAAACAACACTAACTAATGTAGCTAGGGAAGTAAGGAACGAATCCTCAAGGAAGCAATTGAACTCTATTAGTTCTAAAAAGCTTAAACCGTGTAAAGGGCCTTGGTTGAGAAATGTTGATTAACTAATGGACTACTAATTTATTGCTAATCAAATACGGAAAATGACGAAGATTAAAATCAATAAATTGAAGTCTAGGGTTATTCGGGTCACCAAGAACAACTAACGGCTTCACTAACAAAGATCGTTCAATCTCACAATTATCATCAAATTAGGGCTCACTAGTTCTCTCGAACTTAGACTCCCTCGAAACTCATCTAGCGGCTCTCGCTCATACATAGACTAATTCCGCCTATTATTCAGTGGTTTTATTGTGGTATTTTTACCTCTCGGCATCATATTCGACAATTACCAAAATTACAACTAAATTTGCGCACAATTCAATTGTAAACGAAAAAGCCAATAACAGGAATTTGACTACTAATTACGAAATTGAAACTATCTAAGTTAATTAGTCCATTAATTAGTCAAGGTTTCCCTAACCCTAGAAAATTGAGTACTCACTCATGAACATAAAAATCAAAGCAATCATAAATATAAAATTCAAAATTAAATTCATGAAGTAAATAACAATTAAACTAATTAACATCAACAATTAAACTAAATAAATTAAACTCTTGAAACTGAAAAACATAAATTAAACTAAGCAAAAAGAATAAGAGCAAAAGAATTACCAAATTGAAGAACAAATTGAAGAACTTGAATTGAATTGAAATTGATTGTTGAGAACAAAACCCTAATTCCCAAATTAATTTTGAGAGAGAAAAATTGCCTAAAACAAAACCTAAGAGAGTAATTCTAAATTATGAAAAGCATAAAGTAGTCTAGCCTAGGAAGTCGTGCCCTTAATACCCCAAAAATTGGGTTTTTAAAGTCAAAACAAGAAGAAAATAAAAGAAACAAAATTTACGGAAAACCGCTGATGCGGGCGCATAGCAATTTTGTGCGCTCGCATCAACTCTCCAAAAGCTCTTTGAAGGCCGATTTTTTTTAAAATGCGGGCGCATAGAAGCTCCAGAATTGCTTTTGCTTTCTTTTCTTCTTATTTCTTCATAGCTTCTTCATGGCTTGTTTCCATAACTCTTTGGCACGCATTCCCATGCACCTGTCTCTTATACTTTTTTATTTTTGTTTATGAGACANGTTCCGTCCAAGCTTCCCAGCTTCCTTCCAAACTTGGTTTCCGAGCTCCTGAAAATACAAAACATACCAAAACCGAGCGTAACAACCACAAATGATAAAATCAAACCATAAAGCTCTAAAATTGCCGGAAATCAAACAAACTTGGTGAAACACTTCAAAATAGCTAAAGAACACAAAATGAGCTAAAATCAAGCCAGAATCACAACTATTAGGCATAAAATTGGCCCGAAACAAGGGGGAAAAACACAATAAAAACCGCACATATCAAATTCCCCCAAGCCAAGCCTTTGCTCGTCCCGAGCAAAGACAACGAAATGACTTTCACCCCATAAAACCATATGCATCACAACTCAAGGATCCATCCGAGTTTACCAATATCAAAGCAAGTCAAATGCTGCACATTCCTAAGAAAAAGTCAAACAAAGCAAAACAAGCCAGTTTAATGGATCGATGACTAGAGTAGCTCACGGGTTGTCACTCCACACAATTGAGCATCTAACGATGTAGCTCACCCTCACCACCCAACCATAAGAAAAGGGAATGCAAATGCAATAAAGTGTTTAAATGCAAGTTTTGAGGAGCCCAAATCCACATCTCACACCTCATGCAAGTGTTTAAAGGTATAGACTCAATCCTAAAGTCGACTCGAAATGCAATTAATACTCTACGACCTTGCCAAAGGGCTCTTCCACAATCAACCAAAGCATGCACATGAAGATCAAAGAGGACTTTATAAGCTTGTAATGTAGGGTTAAGGGTAAGATAAATTTGGGATAATGTGGCTGAAAATGCGGGGTATACGCATGTAAAACATCGGAGACTCACCAACACCTCATACAATAATATCAATGTCTCCCATCATCCAATTCCAACCGAATCAAACCAAACTTTTAAATTTTCATTCACTTCACACCTTTATTTTCATTCAAAGCACCAATATAAACCAAATTCAAGCTTTTCATTCATCCACTTCAATTCCAACTTCACTTTTTTTTTTCAATTTCATTGCTCTTTTTTTTACTCTTTTTTTTCATTTCACTTTAGTTTCACGACTCTTAATAGTTAACCATTAAGACCAAACCATCACACGTACATAACTGGACTCCAAATCACATTTACAAATCAAAACATTGTGTTTTAAAACACAATTCCAGCCATTGGTACGCATAGCCTTAATGTGAAACTTATGGAACCTCCTGTACATGAAAAATTCACAATTTCACCAAATCCTCCAAATACACCGTCACAACAATCAACAACCACGACAAACCACAATATGATTCCCCCAACCCAAGCTTGGGCATACAACATGTCATCAAACACCAAGGCCAAATAGGGTTGTAATGCGGTTAAATTTTGTGAGGGATATAGGCTTAAGAAAACACGGGATCAAGGGGAAAAAGTGTTCAGCATGAAAATTCTAATAATGTATCTGAAAGCTCTAAAAACAAATGAATGCCTCTTATCATGCGCAACATGCAACAAAACCTCAATCAAAAGCTACTCAAGTCCAATGGCAAACCCAAGATCATAAATGCACCAGGAACTAAGCACACATGAAAAGAATACATTTTAATGTAGCCTATAAGATCAAAAGTGGCTCAAAACCTCCCGTTAACACAGTTCAAGTCCAAGACCCAAGAAAGGTTAGACAGAGTTGACAAATACAAGGAATGCTAGCAATTTAAGATAAAGTCATGCCTGGCAAAGCACATAAGTAAACTCATCCGAATACAAGCATCATGAAGTTTTCAAAACTTTAAGCACATGGGTACATGAAAAGTCAAATCTCATAAACAACACAAGTCGGGACGAGCGGCTAGCCATTCACAATAAGAACTCTCTTTCTAAAACTAAACTACACTAAACTAAGAAAGCAAAAACTCCCGCCCCTAATGGACGATACAGACCATGCAACAGTCCTACAAAAGCAGTAAAAACTACACTAGAAAGCAATAAAAATTATACTAAGAAAGCAAATAAAACATACCTCCCCCAAGCCGGACTCAGCAATGTCCTCAGTGCTGAACGGAGTAAAGTAAGAGGGAAGAGAGACGGTGGAGGGGTTTAGGGAGTCATGGGTTGTAAAAATGATGTATATGGGTAAGAGAAAGAATTTGTGAAAGGATAAGAAAGAGGCATGGGTGGTAAATGCTATTACATGTAGCATACACGGATGGAGATTTGACCACCTCACACTGTTTCGATCATATATAACAAAGTATAATTTGGATTAATCTGTTTCCTACTGCATTAGAAAGTAAACTCATAGAGCTTTCCAACGGTAAGTCATACGTCTCGTGGAACATCCTAGAGAAAAAGTTATGACCGTTTCAAAATGACGTTCTTGCGCAGATGCGGGCGGGAAAAAAATCTGGACTTCTGGAGGTCTGATGCGGGCTCATAAACTTCCCATGCGTCCGCATCATCCCCCTTCACTAAATTTTCTACACTTCTGGGGGTTAGATGTGGGTGCATAAAACCTCCATGCGTCCGCATCTACCCTGTTTCACCCCGATCACTTTGTTTTCTTCTCTTTGACAGTTAACAAATTTTCACTTGCTCTTTTTCACTCACCTTGACCTTTACTTAGACTTTAGACTTCGGAATTGTACCGAAAACCCCTAGTTACTCAATTATACCTAAAAACACACAAAAACACACGAACGCAAACTAACTAAAAATTACAAAAATAAACTAAAACACACAAAAAGAGTTAAAAAGGGACAAGAAGCTCGGGTTGCCTCCCGAGAAGCGCTTGTTTAGGGTCATTAGCTTGACCATGTTACCTCATAGCTCATGGAGGATCGAAGAGTGAACATGAACCCCATTTAGTTAGGCAATCAAAGCAATTCGGAGTTATTGGTTGCTCAAATGCTTCACGTTCCTTGGTAAAAACCTCATCATTTTCGTATTCACATTACAAGCATGAGAAGATTGTTTTCGAGGTTTCCGGCGTTTTTTGGGACAAGGTTTTCTTTTCTTTTGATCTGACATAGCTTGTTATTAGCATCATCTTTATCACCTGCAATAGAATCCAAACACAAAGGACCCTCTAGAAGATCTTTATCAGGGGATCGAGGCAAGTCATTAAGAACAATTTCATTAAGAGTATAAAATTGCATGACACGGTTGTTTTATCATAGGACTTTTCAATGCACTATCAAGGTTGAAGGTAACCTTGTCATCTCCTACAGAAAGAGTCAAATTACCATTTTTGACATCAATAACAGCACCTGCAGTGTGTAACAATGGTCTACCAAATATAATCGGAATATGAGCATCCTCATCCATATCTAACACAACAAAATCAACAGGAATAAAGAATTTCCCGACGCTCACCGGGATATCCTCTAAAATACTTTTAGGGTACTTCACTGTCCTATCTGCCATCTGCAAAGAGATGTTAGTAACCTTTAAGTCACCCATATCAAGCTTTTTGTAAATAGACAAAGGCATGACACTAACACTAGCCCCTAAATCACATAAAGCTTTGTCAATAAACAGGGGGCCAATGTTACAAGGAATAGAAAAACTTCCCGGGTCCTTCAGCTTAGGTGGGGACTTGTTTTGCAATATAGCACTGCACTCCTCTGTAAGTGCTACGGTCTCCACCACACTCAACTCACGTTTCCTGCTCAAAATGTCTTTCAAAAACTTAGTGTAAGTAGGAATTTGAGTTATTAAATCAGTAAAAGGCACAGTAACTTGCAAATTCTTAACAATAGCTAAAAATTTACTGAAATGATTATCATTCTTACTCCTGGCCACCCTGTTCGGAAAGGGCAACCTAACATGTGACCTCGGGATCTTATCAATCGATGTGTCATCTACCTTCTCCTTAGGTGCTTCAGCCTCCTTATCTGGAACTGTCTTTAAATCTTCAATCACCACATCACCGGTCTTCTTAGCTCCACCTGCAACATCAGAATTAGCATCATCAGTATACAATCTCGGGCCCTCATAAGCAGTTCTGTGGTGCCTGTGATGCTGGAGGTGTAGGTTGTGATGGAAGGTGGCCTTGTTGCCTTTGAGCAGTTGATTGTGCAATCTGAGCTATCTGAGTCTCCAAGTGCCTGTTGTGAGCCTGCATTGCCTCCATATTTTTCTGCATCTGCAACATCATATTTTTTAGATCTGAAATTTCACCACTAGGTTGAGGTGGCAGCGGTGGTGCTGATAGTGGTGGCCTGCTGAAACCTGGTGGGTGTGGTGTTACATATCTCTGCATCTGTTGTGGTGCCTACTAAGATAATATAGGTTGCTGAGGATTCTTTACATTGCTGTTATTCTTGTAAGAAAAGTATGGGTGATCCTTCCAGCCTGGATTATATGTATTGGAAAATGGGTTGTTCTTTTAGGCTTGAAAGGCACACACTTGCTCCACTGAACTGGTAAATGACTGGGAACTATGACCGAATGAACCACAGGAATCACAGAAAGGGCCAGTGCATCCCGAAAGTACAGCTACAGGTGATGGTGGAGGAACTGTAGTACCAATCTTGTCGAGCTTCTGACTTATGGCATTTATCAGTGCAGCCAAACTCTCATACTTATCATCAACTACATGTTTTCCACCCTTCTTGGAATGCCCTCTAAGGTTACCAAACAGTGAATTATGAGTAGCAATTTCATCAATCAATTCATATGCAGCATTGACCTCCTGGTTCATGAATCGACCATTAGCAGCAGAATCCAACAAACCTCTACTCTTATTACCCAAACCATTGTAAAATGATTGAACTAAAAACCACTTTTCAAGCCCATGATGAGGACACATTCTCAATAGCTCCTTGAACCGTTCCTAAGCATCATAAAGTGACTCATCTGTCTCCTGATTAAAGTTAGTAATTTGGCTCCTCAATAAAGCAGTTCTCTGTGGTGGATAGTACTTCCTCTGGAAAGCAAGAGCCAAATCCTCCCAACAAGTAATTGTAGCCATATTGAGATCATTCAACCAGGTTCTAGCCTTGTCCTTCAATGAAAATGGGAACATTCGCCTCCTAATGTAGTCCTTAGAAATGTTCATTTGCTTGATAGTATCACAGTATTGAAGGAAATTATGTAAGTGTAAATTCGGATCCTCCTTCAATGTCCCTGAGAATTGATTTCATTCAACCACGTTCACAATAGCCGGTTTCAGTTCAAAGTTAGCAGCATCGGTATCGGGTACTGAATAACCTCCAGCCATAGACTTCGTACTAGGCAAGGAATAGTCTCTCAATGAACGGGCCGCAGGTGGCGGTGGTGGAGGTGGTGGCCCTCTACCCTGTCCTTCTCCTTTGGCAGCCATTTCAACCTCTAAATACCCTTCAAACAACGGGTTGAAGATGAACTCGAAAAACTGACACAATTCAGAAACAGTCTCCTCCGCAGATCGGGGAAGAAAAATTCGGCGTCTACTACGTCTCAACCGCTTCAAAAATACTCACTCGGGCTCAGGGAAAATGAAAGTATCATGCTCGTGGACGTTTTGCATAAACCTATGAACCTGCACACAATGGAAACTCCAAGCAAAGATAAGGAACAGCCCCAAAGAACTGAATAGTTCTTTGAGACTAAGAAAAATAATATAAAAGTATAAACCCGACTAACAGAATTAAAAATTGCCTCCCCGGCAACGGCGCCAAAATTTGATGAGGCTATCGCACACCTATCCAAACAACACTAACTAATGTAGCTAGGAAAGTAAGGATCGAATCCTCAGGGAAGCAATTGAACTCTATTAGTTCTAAAAAGCTTAAACCGTGTAAAGGGCCTTGGTTGAGAAATGTTGATTAACTAATTGACTACTAATTAACTGCTAATCATTACGGAAAATGATGAAGATTAAAATCAATAAATTGAAGTCTAGGGTTATTCGGGTCACCAAGAACAACTAACAGCTTCACTAACAAAGATCGTTCAATCTCACAATTATCATCAAATTAGGGCTCACTAGTTCTCTCGAACTTAGACTCCCTCGAAACGCATCTAGCGGCTCTCGCTCATGCCTAGACTAATTCCGCCTATTATTTAGTGGTCTTATTGTGGTATTTTTACCTCTCGGCATCAAATTCGACAATTACCAAAATTACAACTAAATATGCGCACAATTCAATTGTAAACGAAAAAGCCAATAACAGGAATTTGACTACTAATTACGAAATTGAAACTATCTAAGTTAATTAGTCCATTAATTAGTCAAGGTTTCCCTAACCCTAGAAAATTGACTACTCACTCATGAACATAAAAATCAAAGCAATCATAAATATAAAATTCAAAATTAAATTCATGAAGTAAATAACAATTAAACTAATTAACATCAACAATTAAACTAAATTAATTAAACTACTGAAACTAAAAAAACATAAATTAAACTAAGCAAAAAGAATAAGAGCAAAAGAATTACCAAATTGAAGAACAAATTGAAGAACTTGAATTGAATTGAAATTGATTGTTGAGAACAAAACCCTAATTCCCAAATTAATTTTGAGAGAGAAAAAGTGCCTAAAACAAAACCTAAGAGAGTAATTCTAAATTATGAAAAGCATAAAGTAGTCTAGCCTAGGAAGTCGTGCCCTTAATACCCCAAAAATTGGGTTTTTAAAGTCAAAACACGAAGAAAATAAAAGAAACAAAATTTACGGAAAACCGCTGATGCGGGCGCATAGCAATTTTGTGCGCCCGCATCAACCCTCCAGAAGCTCTTTGAAGGCCGATTTTGATTAAAATGCGGGCGCATAAGGTTTTTATGCGGGGGCATAGAAGCTCCAGAATTGCTTTTGCTTTCTTTTCTTCTTATTTCTTCATAGCTTCTTCATGGCTTGTTTCCATAACTCTTTGGCACGCATTCCCATGCACACGTCATTCTGATTCCGTCCAAGCTTCCCAGCTTCCTTCCAAACTCGGTTTCCGAGCTCCTGAAAATACAAAACATACCAAAACCGAGCGTAACAACCGCAAATGATAAAATCAAACCATAAAGCTCTAAAATTGCCGGAAATCAAACAAACTTGGTGAAACACTTCAAAATAGCTAAATGAACACAAAATGAGCTAAAATTGGCCCGAAACAAGGGGGAAAAACACAATAAAAACCGCACATATCAATAAGCTGTTGGCCAACTTTTAAACTGATTATAACATTCCAATTCAATTTTGAAAAATTTATATTACAATAAATGTGGAATGTCAAAACAATATATAACCATGCTTCTCATATATACTTTCATAAACTTGTCGTGCATGTAAATTCACAATCAAATCAAGCACAACAACATATCATATGAGATCAACCAAGCATGAATTTTAACTTCTATGTTTGCCTTTATTAGTTACATACCTTGTGTTCTAGTGGTGATCTGCCACAACATCCAAAAGTCAACTAGACCGAAGTCTCCTACATAGTGAAAACAAAAACTAAATTAAAACCTTATTGTCTAAGTTCTACAACCACTCTAAACTAACTTTCTACATTGGAAAGTTGTCCAAAACATTCCCTATAGGGTATCTATTCAATTCCATACTTTATTTTAGTTTTTCTATTGCAAAATAATTGATTTTTGGTAATTTTCCAGAAATGGCTGCTTTGTAAAATTCCTCAAAAACACTTTAAACCTTTCTAAATATCATACAACCTCTGTTTCTAATTAGTTGCAACAATTGAATATTTTATATGTCATAAATAGTACCCAATTGTTGCAACTAATAGGAAACGGAGGTAGTATATTGATCATAAAACACTATAGTCGTGTCCTAAGATCAATATACAATGCTTAGATGCATTAAAAACAATTATAACTTACCATGTCACATGTTACTATTTTTATTGACCATAATCATGTGTTAATAAAAATTTACAACTTTTTTTTTATCTAAAACTCAGTAGAAACTCATAAAAACATCATAAATTCATCATAAATCACTTTTACAATCCACTAACATCATCATGAATCAAATCGATGCTTTAAAATAATTTTTCCTAAGATAAAATGTGTACATAATATTGATTCCGTTTATTTTCATGATTTCAAAATTTGGGCTGCAATATAATTCATGCTTAAAACCTTTAAAAATCAATCTAAACTTCATAAAACCATCTTAAATTCACCCAAAAACAGTTCATGATCATAATATTGAAGTTTAAATCGTTAAAAACCATAAAATCATGAATTTCATAATTTCATAAACCCTAATCTAAAATTTCATGATCAAACAAATAAATTCATGCTTTAAACGATATCATAACTTTATAAAAACATGATTAAAACTTTAGAAACATGATTAATCATAATTATAAACATGAATTTGCAAGATTGAATCAAAAAGAAAAAGAGAAGATATTTTTTTATAGGTTTTGAATTTTACAAAAATAGGGGAGGAAGAGGAGTGGTGGGCAGTGGTGGTTGCCGGCGAGGGTGGTGCGCGGCGAAGGGGAGGGCGACGGGGAGGAGGCGAAGAAGGAAGGAGGAGCGAAGAGGTTTTTTATTCTTTGTTGTTCTAAAAATTTCCGAAGAAAATAAATTTTTCAGACTATTTTTGTCTTCCTTTTTCTCGCAAAATTTTTGGAATCCTAATTAACAAAGTTGCAAATTATATAAATATCCTTAATGTTTGTAATTGCTTTTATTCCCTTGTTTTAAAACTTTAGGAAACTCTAAAAATTACATTTTTAGAAACGTTTCAAAATATTTAATAAAACATAAATTAACATGAAATATTATTTATAAACATAAAATAATTACTTTGATTAAAATTTATTTAATTTTCCATTCTTTAATATTTTTATTAAACTTAATTTCTCAATAAAAATATTAAAAACATACGTATAAAATACGAAAATAGCTCCTTGAAATACATGAAAATATGGGGTATTACAGTCTACCCCCCTTAAAATAAGTTTCGTCCCGAAAATTTATGTAAATTATTGTATGGAATTTGAATAGAGACTACGTTTAGTTCAAGATTTTTCATTATGGCACTATGTTGTTGCAGACTTTAGACATTTAACTCAACCTTTGCTTGAAAACCTTTTAGTGAATAGATATAAGACTTTCATAAAACTTTACCAAAAGACGTAAAACTCGTACAAACTTGCAAAATTAAGGTTAAAAACATGCGAAATTAGATCGCAGTCTACCCCCCCTTAAGAATCGAGTTACTTCCCCATAAATCTACCTACTAACCTGAAATAACTCTGGATACTTTTCTCTCATCATATCTTCAGCTTCCAATGTAGCTTCTTCGCGCTTCTTGCTTAGACCACAACACCTTCACTATTTTAACACTTTTCCTATGAGTATCCCTGACCTTACTATCAAGCATCTTAATTGGCCTCTCTTCATAGGTTAAACTCGGGTCTAACTCTATTGTTTCAGGTTTTAACACAGTGACTCATCCGGAACATATTTTCTTAGTTAAGACACATGAAAGACATTGTGAACTTTGCTCAACTCCATTGGTAATGCTAGCTTATAGGCGACTTTTCTAATCCTGCGCAAGATCTCATAGGGTCCGATATATTTGGGGCTCAATTTCCCCTCCTTTCCGAACCTTATTAATCCTTTCATCGGTGATATCTTAAGTAGCACCTGATTATCAACTTCAAACACAACTCCTTGACGTTTTTGGTCTGCATAAGACTTTTGTCTATCTTGCGCTACCTGAATATTTGCTTGTATCACCCTTACCTTATCGGGGGTTTCTTTAATCAATTGAGGTCCTAGAATCACAGTCTTGCTTATGTCACTCAAACATAAGGGACTTCTACACTTCCTTCCATATAAGGCTTCAAAAGGTGCCATGCCAATACTTGCATGGTAGCTATTGTTGTATGAAAATTTAATAAGGTCTGAACAATCCTCCCAATTCCATTGAAAATACATTATATAAGCTCTTAGCATGTCCTCCAAAGTTTGTATGGTTCTCTCCATTTGTCCATTGGTTGCTGGATAGAAAGTTGTACTCATTGTCAACGTTGTACCAAAGTTCTCCTGGACACTTTTCTAGAATTTCGAAAGAAACCTAGTATCCCACTTTGACACGATGTCCTTTGGAACTCCATGTAGCCTCACAACATGCTTTGTGTAAGCCTTCGCCAGTTATTTCATCATCCAAGTCTCCCATCGGTATAAACACCGCTGATTTAGTAAGCCTATCCACCACAACCCATATGGTATCATTTTGATTCCTCGACTTTGGCAAGCAAGTTACAAAATCCATTGAAATGCAATCCCACCTCCAACCTGGTATTTCAAGTGGTTGGACTACTCCTTGTGGTCTTTTATGCTTAAATTTCACTTTTTGACAGGTAAGACACTTGGTCACAAATTCAGCAACTTCCCTTTTCTTCCTAGGGCACCAATACACCTTCAAATCCTTATACAACTTATTGCCTCCAGGATGCACCAAATACGGTGTATTATGACCTTCCTCGATGATTCTTTCGTTTCAAATCTTCACACTTCTGTGGTGCACACCACCTTCCTTTATACCTCAAGCTTCCATTTTCATTAATTTTTAAATCCATGGCCTTTCGTGCTTTCAATTTCTCCTTTATACTACCCAATTTCACATCTCCATCTTGGTTCTACTAATTCTCGTTAAATACTGTTGGTTGGATACTAAGATTACAAAGTATTCCTTCCAACTCCCCCTGCTTCACCATCTCCAAGTTCATTCTCTCCATGTCTCTACACAACTCGTTAGCGACCACTAAAGAATTCACTCCATGTTTCGTTTTACGGCTTAGAGCGTCTGCTACTACATTGATTTTCCCTTCATGTTATTGGATATCTAAATCGTAATCCTTGATTAACTTAAGCCATCTCCTTTACCTCATGTTTAAATCTTTTTGAGTGAAAAAGTACTTTAAACTCTTGTGGTCCGTGTAGATTCTACATTTTACACCATACAAGTAATGCCTCCATATCTTTAAATCAAAAATAATCGCTAGTAGCTCGAGATCGTGAGTAGGATAGTTTTTTGCTTCGTTTGGCTTCAATTGTAATGAAGCATACGCAATCACCTTTCTTTTTTTTCATCAAAGCACACCCAAAACCATTTTTAGAAGCATCATTATACACATCATAAGAGTCACTTCCATCTGGCAAAGTCAGAACTAGAGCCGTAGTTAAACACTCCTTTAAGGTTTGAAATTCCTCTTCACACTTATCACTCCAAACAAACTGATAGTCCTTCTTCATTAACGACGTCATTGGCTTAGTGATTCTCGAAAAGTCCTTCATAAACCTCTAGTATAACCTGCTAACCCTAAGAAACTCCATACATATGTCACATTCCTTGTTGTAGGCCTCTCTTTTACTGCATCGATCTTCGCTGGATCTACTTCAACTCCCTCTTTTGACCCGAAATGTCCCAAGAATGCAACCTTGTCCAACCAGAACTCACATTTTGAGAACTTAGCATACAATTTATGCTCTCTCAGGGTCATCACAATTGTCCTCAAATGTTCTATATGTTCCTCTTCACTTTTGGAGTACACCAAAATATCACCAATAAAAACTACAACAAACTTATCCAAGAACCGTTGAAAGAGCCTATTCATTAAGTCCATAAAAATTGCAGGAGCATTCATTAACCGAAAAGGCGTAACACTGAACTCATAACGCCTATACCTCGTACGAAAAGTCCCATTTCCAGAAAATCCCTCACTACCTCAATGTCCTCTGGCTTAGCAGTCTCAACATGATGTACATCCCTCACCCTACCATATAGCTCATCGAAGGACTCAAAGACTTGCCCGGCTAATTGCAATTGGATGTCTATGGGCAACCCTCTCTTAAAACAACTAGCCTTCAATTTTTCGGTTGTCACAGCCTCCTTAGCAGACCTAGACAACTTTATGAACTAAGAGTAATACTCAGTAAATGACATACTCTCCATCTTAAGCTTCAAAAACTCATCAACTTTCTGTTTCTGAAGGAACACAGGATAAAACTTATTGCAGATTTGTTCCTGAAACACAGCCCAATTAAACCCTGGCAAAGCCCTAATTACAGCTTTATTTTGTGACCACCAAAGATCAGCTTCTCCTCTCAAATTGTAAACTGCATGGTTTACCTTAAACTCCTCTTGACACTTAACTACCCCAAAAGGCTTGTTAAATTCTCTCAACCATCCCTCTAAAACAATTGGATTGGGTTCTCCTTGTTAAGCGGGTGGCTTAGTTTGAGCAATCTTCTTGAAAAGTTCCCCAGTAGGGTCATTACCATTACCATTTCCTCTAGCAGCTAACTATTCAACTATAGTAGCTAATTGTTTTACAACATCATTCAGTTGATTGTTGTAACGTTCAGCCGTCCTATTTATCCTATAGAGGGAAAATACCTTTATATTAAACTATGTCTACCTCTAAGTTAGAACAACATAAAATTATTACATAACAAAATTTTCTCAATTCGTCTTCCAAAAGAAGTTCCCATTCCTTTAGAGCGAATGATGCACTTAATTTTGATTGTTTACACAACCATTAAAACAATAATAATGCACATAATAAATAAACATAATTCCCTTGGTTTTGTTCTACCTGAGGCTTCATTTCCTAAAAGAACTGACTGATTTATTGTTTCATTCTCATAAGAATTCTCATTGGTTAATTCCTCCTAACAACAACAATCTAATATGTCCAACATTCTAAATAATACTAAACAATATTAACTAACTCATATCTATAACACTTCTTAACATTAACATTATCATTTTTGTCCTTCGATACCACATATTTTTTAGACATAATTTCTGGATCATCTTTAACATCGTTCTTGCACGTCCTCCTTAGTATCTTCATCCATATCTTCTTTAGGGTCAAGCTCTTGTTCTTCCTCAGAATCAGACACTAGATCTACATACACCGGAATTACTGATTTGGATTCTCAACTTCATAGCATGAACTATCCTTTGATCCATAGCTTCGCACTACTACATAAAAGAGATTTTGCAACCCCTAAAAAACCGTTGCAAAAGGCCCAAAAATCGTTGCAAAAACCTTTAGCAACGGTCAATTAACCGTTGCATTCTTTGGCGTAGCAAAAACTCTTTTGCAACGGTTTTTAATACTTTTTGCAATGGTCGTAGTTTAACCGTTGCAAAACGTCTATAGCAACGGTCTTTTAGACCTTTTGCAACGGTTACACTTTACCTTAGCAAAAGACTTATTGCAATGGTTGTTTAGACTTTTTGCAACGGTCTATGATGAACCGTTGCAAAAAGTTTATTTTCTTGCAACTTATATATGAAGCTATTGCAACAGCTTTTAAAGTTGAACCGCTGCTAAAAGTCAATTATTTTTGTAACTAATAATTATTATTATATTAATATTACTATTATTATGTTATTTTTTATTAGTAATTATAATTATGATAATAATAAATTATTAAATATAGAAACAATAACAACAATAATTTACTATTATTAATTTAACTATGATTGGTAACTATAGTGTACATGTACATATTCCATGTTCTTAGGATTGTATTCACTACTATTAAATAGAATACATACACAAGAAAAGCTATGTAACACAAAGCTTTTTCATTTTCAAAACTAAATTAGCCTTAAACGGTCTCCTTTGCCATGACTTTATCCATTCCCGTCATTTTGCCTTTAATTTAGCTTCAAGTTTGGAACATTGTTCTTGTGCTCATCACATGTTCTTGTAGTTGTTGAAGTTAGCTTGTCAGTACGATTCATACGCAGGTGTTAACACAGTCTCTTTGTGCGAACAGTAAAGAGTTGAGGTCTATAAAAAAGGACACCCATCTCCCCATAGACATCTCTAGCTTTCACCTCTCTAATAACCTGTGATTAAAGTCTTTAATTAGAAACACAAGACATTATTGATTTATTGTGCAGCATCATTTACTAACATTGTAACAAAAAAGGTATTAGCAAATTTAGAAGACTTCCATGTTCAACACTTGCCTTTTGCAAAATAAATTCCTGCATAGAATGCCTAAATCAGATGCCATAAACTCAAAAACAATTTCAAAAATAAGATATTCAGTTTTCAGATCATAAAAGAGCAGAAGCTATTATAAGCAGCTCAGTAATTCCTTGGGACAGAATTACAAATATTTTCTTCTAATATGAAACTAACCAAGGATGTGACTACGTTTAATGGAGAAGTGAGTTCATTCTCACCATGGTGCCATGGACTAGCACATACAAATTTGTTGGAGCTTCATTCTATAAAATCACATCTTCTTTCGGGGGGAAGCACTAAACTTTCATCTCCAAAACCTTAATAAGAGGGAAAAACAATTTATAAACAAGGATTTCTTGCTGTTGCAACCCTTTTGAATCAGCTCTATATTTCAAACACAAGTGAGACAACTTTTGGTCTTGAAGGCGGACAGGAAGCCTATTTCTTTGAGCAAAATTTAAAGCAGCTTGTATTCTGTCTCTCTAGGAGTCAACAGCAACCATGAAAAAGATGTCAAATTAGCAGCACAGTTTCCTAGTACATTATAGAACTTACTAATATTTTACAGTATAATAAAGATATTAGTGCACTCAAACACAAAACTAAAAAGAAAATGGCAGGTAAACTAAAGCGTAACAAAGGTACATCAAGAGTGACTTAGCTTACACAAAGAACATAGATTAGCCACTTCCGGGATCATTTAGGCTGATCATACATTTTCAATATTAAACTATAAGTCAGTAAAAACTCAAGTAACTGCAGCCAGAGAGAGGAAAAAAGCAGCATAGAATAGTAGGTTTANCAATAGTAGGTTTAGCAGCAACACAACAACAATAGCACACTTGAACTGTGTGTACGTAAACTATCACTGATAATTTATGAGAGTTGTCAGGGCATGGGTGGAAAAGTGCAACTGTAACGGATGCTCCATATATCAACAAGAACTAAAAGGGATAAAATTCAGCACAATAGCAATAAGACACTAGCAACAGCTCTGTTAAATCATCGTAATGCAGCCAGAAAAATCCAAAAGGTTAGCAAATGATGAAATGTTCTTAATCAAGGCCCAAATCACTTAAAATGCACACCCAAATGCATCTCAGCTTTCTTGATACTTGATAGGAGCCGGGAACCGTGGGCATAAGAATTAAACAAAGTTACAAACATGCATGCCAGCTTTCTTGATGCCAGAACAATATCGGGTTATCAATCATCAATGTAATATATAACCACAAGTTATTGTAATGAACACAAGGAAGAATACCCGTGCATAGGTTTGACTCTCCATAATTTCTAAACAAATAAGCAGAACTGCATACCCCGATTCCAACTCTATGACAACGTTTCTCTCTAGAAAGTTTTGCCCAAGGTGTTATCAGTCTTCCTAGACTATGGTAAGAGCTTTTAGGCAGAGCAGGCCGAATGGCTAGAAAAGAGAAACAAGACAAACTCGTCAGCAAATTGCAACAATAGCTATTACATAATTGCATAATCTACCAAAACAAAACCACGTAAATGCAAGAACTGATACAATCATACAGGCTAATGTGTTTCTCAGAATGTTTACTTCTATATTTAGTGGATACATTGCCTCTTAGTCTAGAGCATAATCAATGAAAAGACTGCATTTTATTCACACATTCCCAAACAAAACCAACAATCATAAAAGTGAAATTAGACACACATTAATCAATTTGCACCCCTAGCATTGTTTAAACCTTCAAAATACTTGACAAATCTATAAAAAATATATAATAACTATACTATATATCACACCAATATATTTAAAATATCTTATATCCGAACAACAAATATTGAAACCAGTAATCCAAATGAAGCATTCCTCATGATAATTCGATAGTGAAGATACCAATCTTCTATTAAATTATCACTTAATTAGAACCTGATTAATTACTTAAAATGTTGAGCATCTGTTGCATTCAAAGGAAAAATTGAGTTCAATACTCTCTCCTTTCAATACACACTTCAGAAACAAAGGAAGAAAAAGGTGAAGAAATTAAGATATTGATACACACCTCAGAAGACGCAAATTTCAGAATCCATAGTAATCAAATGAAGTATTCCGAATCTGGAATTGCTTTAAATCTGGAATCTTCAGTCGGTTTTTCGTGTTTTTGGTAGTGGTTAATTGAACCAAATTTGGTGTTTTTAAAATTGAAAATTGATGAAAAAAATTGGAGGAAAATCTAGAACCTTATGTAGGGGTTTCATGTTTCGAAGGATCTCAACTCCAACATTTTCGAAATCATAATCATAAACATGGCAGCAAAAACTATCCTTCACAATTTCACTGCCAAATTAAATGAATAATATTGAATTTCGGGGTGGATTTTTTCGCTAAATTACTGATTTTGAAGATGAATGAAAAGCAAGAGCAAGAAGATGATGAATTGAGAAGAAACAATAAGCGTTTTGAGGTTGAAACCTTACAGAACAAATGAAAAGGGAGTCTGCCAGGTTTAGGTCGTACAAAAGAAATTAAAAGGGTGAATGAAAATAATGAAAAGTTTTTGCAACGGTTCCACAAAAAATTTAAATTAAATACGTTTTGCAACGGTTTTACTATAAGCGTTGCAAAAGTCATTGCCTATGCTATCTATTGCAACGGTTAAAATAAAAATAAAAGTAAAAAAATCGAAGCTCAATACTTTTTGCAACGGTTATTGTATAACCATTGCAAATGTCGTTGCCTATTCTATCTATTGCAATGGTTGTTTAAAAATCGTTGCTAAAGTCATTGCAACAGCTTCAACCGTTTCCAAAATTGTTGCAACAAAAAATTAACCGTTGCAAAAGAGAGTTGCAAATGCTCTTTTATGTAGTAGTGTCGAGAACTAGTAGCAGCTTCCTTCCCAACCATTTCATTACCTTCCTTATCATTTGGAGCTGGTGTGGCTGGGGTCTCCTCTCTTACATTAGACTCCTGAAACTCCTTTCTCCTTTCTTGCAATATAGCCTTCCAAATAATTCCAATCGTAACCCCATTGACCAATTGTCCTCCAACAAAATGAAAGTCACTAAACTTTGCCTTAATCTCCAAGTAGGGTGCACGGTTTGGCAAACAACTAACAGTGAGTGCAGACACATGATTGGGTGGTCCCACTGTGGTAGTTTCAGTACTGTACTCATATACCAACAATAGAATCGAGTCTTCCAAACATATTGGTGTGGACTCTCACAGTCCTTCTTTTCCAACGTTCTCATCTGACTTTCTTTACTAGGCATGTTATCCACCATCCTGCGTAACACTTAAACTAATGTGTCATCCTTCCCACAAACAAAACCAAGCTAACAGTTCTAAAACAAAAAGGTATGGTGGCTAACATACAATTTCTTTTACACATAACTATTCACAAAAGCAACATCTAAAAACATGTACTTAAATGCCTGAAAGAACAGAAATAAATTCTATCCTACATGCCCCAACATCCTACCTAATCTCACCACATGATATTAAAGCAATAACACATAATCCATACCTGAATCCCTTGCATACCTACACATGTAAGTGATTTTAAAACATTCATTTTTCAAAACTTTCTATTTTTAGAAAAATTTCCATTTCTAGTAACTTTCCAAAATAAGAAATTTCACTTTCCCAAACTAAAACATAGGGTAAGCCAAAATAAAATTTTATTTTATTTCGAAAACTAAGCTCTGGTAACCACTTTCTAACACCCGGGAATTTCCTAACTTCTCTCTATATTTTCCGCAAACCGTATCATAAATAATAAAAAATAATTATTAAAACTACTAAATAGCTAGGAAAAACCAAAGCATTACCACCACCATGATAACGGCTAAGGCATTTATCAAAGTACAACAGCTGAAGTCTTTAAAACCAAAATCAATCTTTAAAAGTCAACCTCAAAAATAATCTCAAATCTCAAATCAAACAATAACCAAAAGAAAATCAACTTAAAACTTTATTACACTTTGGAACAATATTAGTGGCCCTTTAAAACCAAAAAACCTTAAAACTTCGGAATTAAAAACAACATCCAACAATAGATAAATAAATTCATCAGCAAATAAAATTAAGAAACTACGAAGACTACAATGCAAGCACTCTTATTCCAGCCCAGCATGAAAATGACTTATGCCCACTTGCACCTGTAGCTTTCTCTTATTCTTCACAACTACACGCCAAAAAATGGGTCATCTTAGGGCCAAGTACAAGAAAACGCCATGCACACAAAACAAATAGTGAGCAAAGCTGAGTACATAACTATTAAAGTCACAACATGATTAAAATAAAAATAAAACACACATACATCTTACCATTGACAACTCTTCACCTGTGCATAAACTCAACTTAAACAAATTAATTATTATATTTAAACTTTGGATTTTGCACCGAACTGGTTTCCTTTCCTTTAAAATCGCCCCATTGGACACCAACGTGGGAGAGACTCCAAGAAGGTATTACCTATATCACATAAAGTGATGGAGTTCCAGCGCATTACAAATATAAAACAGTAAAACGTCTTGTACCCCAATTAGAAGTTATAGATCACTGTTCCATACGACTCCCCGCAATATTCATACTCAAGGTATATACGTTACCATAGTTTTGGTGTGAATCCTCTTTCATTTTACGTGATTAACAGGTTTGACAATGTTATGACTCACATACAACGGCACATAAAAACATGCACAGATACACAAGCCATATTAATTATCTTTGATTTAAACTGATTCGGAAAATAATCTTCAACGTCCTTTAATTAAACTAAACTTCCTTTGCCACACATTAACTATGAGTGGCTAACTATTTTCCTTTTTCCTTGGTCACACATTAAACTGTGAGTGGCAACATGTATAAAAATATTTGCTCATTAACATCTATTAATTATGTGAATAAAAATTCACGAACTACTTTTCTTGTTGATTAAGTGACTAATGAACCCAATTAACTTCCCTTCTTCTAGAATAAGCTAT
Organism: Suaeda aralocaspica; assembly: GCA_016808085.1. Taxonomy (NCBI): domain Eukaryota; kingdom Viridiplantae; phylum Streptophyta; class Magnoliopsida; order Caryophyllales; family Amaranthaceae; genus Suaeda; species Suaeda aralocaspica. The sequence goes on from PYUH01000147.1 coordinate 133,709, forward strand.
TGGCCAACTTTTAAACTGATTATAACATTCCAATTTAATCTTGAAGAATTTATATTACTATAAATGTGGAATGTCAAAACAATATATTACCATGCTTCGCATATATACTTTCATAAACTTGTCATACATGTCAATTCACAATCAAATTAAGCACAACAACATATCATATGGGATCAACTAAGAATGAATTCTAATTTCTATGTCTGTCTTTAGTACTTACGTACCTTGTGTTGTAGTGGTGATCCGCCAAAACTTCTAAAAGTCAACTAGATCGAAGTTTCCTACATATATATAGAAAATCGAAACTTAATTAAGAGGTTGTTGACTTAGTTCTACAATAACTCTAAACTAACTTTCTACATTGGAAACTTGTCCAAAATATTCACTATAGGGTCTTTATTCAATTCCATACTTTATTCTAATTTTTCTATTGCAAAATACTTGATTTTCGGTAATTTTCCAAAAATACCAACTCTGTAAAATTCCTCAAAAACACTCTAAAACCTTTATAAATATCATATTTTGATCATAAAAAACTTTGGTCATGTCCTAATATCAATATACAATACTTAGATGTATAAAAAACAATTATATGATACTATGTCACGAGTTATTATTTTTAATGGGAATAATCATGTGTTAATAAAAACATCATAAATTCATCATAAAACTATTTTACAATCCACTAACATCATCACGAATCAAATCCACATTTTAGAATAATTTTTCTTAAGATAAAACGTGTTCATAATATTTATTCCATTGATTTTAATGATTGTAAAATTTAGGCAGCAATATAATTCATGTTTAAAACCTTTAAAAATCAATCAAAACTTCATAAAATCATTATAAATTCACCCAACAACAATTCATGATCATAATATTGAATTTTAAATTATTAAAAACCATAAAATCCTTAATTTCCTAATTTCATAAACCCTAATTTGAAATTTCATGATCAAACAAATAAATTCATGCTTTAAACTAAATCATAAACTTCAAAAAACATGATTAAAACTGTAGAAACATGATTAATCATAATTATAAACATGAATTTGCAAGATAGAATCTAAAAGAAAAAAGAAGAAAATTTTTTTCTTTTTTTTATAATAGTTTTCGAATTTTACCAAAATAGGGGATGAAGTGGCTGCCGGTGAGGGTGGCGCGCTGCAGAGTTGAGGCCGACGGGGAGGAGGCGACGAAGGAAGGAGGAGCGAAGAGGTATTTTTTGTTTTTCGGAAAATTTTGGAATTTTTTTTTTTTTTCGGACTTTCCTTCTTTCTTTCTTTTAAAAGTATCCTAATTCGCAAAGTTGCAAATTAAATCTGAAATTTTGGGTTTAAAGGGGTAATTATAGGCCCCAAAGTAGGATTTGGTGCAGTTACATAAATACCCTAAATGTTTGAAATTAGTTTTATTCCCTTGTTTTAAAACAATTTAGAAAACTCTAAAAATTCCATTTTTAGAAACTTTTCAAAATATTTAACAACACTTAAAATAACATGAAATATTATTTATAAACATAAAATAATTACTTTGATTAAAATTTATTTAAATTTCCTTTCTTTAATATTTTTATTGAACTTAATTTCTCAATAAAAATATTATAAATTTGCGTATAAAATAAGAAATTAACTCTTTGAAATACGTGAAAATATGGGGTATTACAGTTTCAACCTCAAAAGGATTCGAAAAATCTAAGAAGGCTAGAATAGGAGTCTGACATAATAACTTCTTCACCAACGCAAACGATTTATGTGCCTCTTCATTCCACTCAAAGTTTTCTTTTGTCTTCTTGATGCACTCAGTCATAGGAGCTACTATAGATGAAAAACTATTGACAAACCTTCTATGAAAAGAAGCTAGACCATGGAAAGCACGTACTTCAGTCACCGATTTAGGAACAGGCTATGATTTAATAACTTCTACCTTTGAAGAATTAACAGAAACACCATATTTCAAAACAATATAGCCCAAAAATGCTACACTAGTCACTCTCAACGAACACTTTTGGAGCTTAGCATAAAACTTCTGCTTCCTCAAAGTATCGAAAACCTCTCTAAAATGTTGCAGATGGTTCTCAACACTTGCGCTATAACACAAAATATCATCCAGATAGACAACCACGAACTTTCCAATGAAAGGTTTTAAAACTTCATTCATTAGCCTCATGGAATTATTTGGATTATAAGTTAAACCAAAAGGCATAACTAACCATTCATAAAGACCCAATATTGTTTTGAAACCTGTTTTTCATTCATCATCTTCCCTTATTCTTATCTGTTGATATCCACTTCTTAGATCAATCTTTGTAAACACCTGGGAACCATGCAATTCATCAAACAAATCATCAAGTGTAGGGATAAGAAACCTGTACTTGATTGTAATGATATTCACAGCTCTTGAATCAATTCACATCCTCTAAGTTCCATCCATCTTTGAGACTATCAATGTAGGCACCGCACATGGACACATAACCTCCCTAACATATCCTCTGACCATCAACTCTTCATTTTGATGTTGTATTCTTTAGTTTCTTCAGGATTACACCTGTAACCTGGCTTGTTAAGAATCTATGCTCCAGGAATCAAATCAATTTGATGCTCATCCCTCTATGTACGTAATCCTTGGGGTAATTCTTAAGGAAATATGTCTTGGAATTTGTGCAATAAAAGGCACAATTCTCTAGGAATCTTCACTTCCTCCTCTTGCACATCCTTTGCTATCAGCACATAGAATCTATCAGCTATCAGCACATAGAATCTATCATAGTTCCTGACCTCCTTGACTACGGCCTTCTCATCAACCAACAACACACCTTTTTTATTGCTCATATCTTTCCTAATTCTTGAGCCTTCTAAAGGTTTTAAAGCAATTGGCTTGCCCTGCGCTTGTGTCCTAATAACATATAAATTTTCTCTTTCATCAAAGTGCACAAGCTTGTCATATTGGCATGGTCTCCCTAGCAGTATATGACATGCATCCATAGGGCACACATTACAAAGCACCTGATCATCAAAAGTACCTATTTTGAAAGACGCCAATGCTTGCTTATCCATATTCACATTACTGGTATTGCTGAGCCAATACAATCTATATGGTTGTGGATGGTCAATGGTAGGAATCTCCAACTTGTTAACTAACACAGTAGACACCGCATTGGTGCAACTTCCTGTACCAATTATAAGATCACATAGTTTTCCTAACATATTACACCTGGCGCAGTTTTTTACTGCAATACCCTTCTGACAAAAAGGCTCTGGCCCTCTACTCTTGGATTAAGTTCTTCAATTCCTTCCTCCTGAGTATCATATCTCACACCATCTTTCTCCTAATCACATGCATTCTCCTCTTCTTCAAATCTACTTCATCTACCCAACTTCTAGTTGTATGGACCGTAGAATGTGGATAATCCTTTTGAATGTGGCCTTAACCTTTGAACTTGAAATAAGTAAGTTGATCAGGGTTTGTAGGCTTTGTAGTAGATCACTTATCTTCAATATAGAGAGGAGACTTTGTTGTGACATCAAAGTTCAGCTTCTGGGGCACAATGGCTTGATTTTACTTCTCAAAGGGTTTAAAAAAAGTCACAGTTCTTTTCAAAAATTGTTTCTCAACTCTGAAGGCAACCTTGCAAACCTCATCAAATGTCTAGTAGGGTTGCAATTCGACTTTCTCTTTGATTCTTTCATTTAATCCTGCAACAAAACGTGCAATTTTATGGTCCTCCTTTTCCTCCAAATCGATCACAAATTGTCACCAAATTGAGGAACTCAACAATGTATTCTTCCACGGATCTTCAATCTTGTCTCAATGTATGCATCTTGATGAAATTATTTTGTTAATAATCTTGAGGAACAAAACATTTTGTCATCTCTTTATTTAATTTCGTTCAAGTTGAGACCTTAGATTTTCCATCTTTCTTCCACTTTCTTTGTATTCCCTCAAGCCACAAACTAGCAAGTCTTGTCAATTTCAGTTTTGCAACTTTGTAGGATTTTCGATCATTATACTCTTCGTATTTAAAAATTCTATCGATTCTGCTCAACCAATCTAAAAGCTTTTCAGGATCAATACTTCCTACAAATTTAGGATTATCCAGCTCTAGATTTCGATAATCATCATTAGGTTTCTCCCTTTTCTTACGCCTAGTCACCGGTTCTTCATTGCTTGAGCTTGATGAGTACTTCTTTGGTTTTCGTGCACTTCTGGTACTGGATACTACTTCTTCTGAACTCGATCTTAACTTTTCTTTGCTCCCATGTTTAGATTTACTAGGTGTTTTAAGTTTCTCTGCAAAATCTTTAATGATTGCCTCAAACATAGCCTTCAAATCATCCATGCTTTTGCGCAATTCTTCATTAGTAACCTTAGGATTATTCACCTCATTGTTTGACATTGTTATAAAATTAGTTTCAAAAAATCTAGTTCTTGAGTGATATGAACACCTCTCAACAAAAGAACCAAAATTTGATGTGAATATTGATATAGATCGTCACTCACAACAAAGGATAGTAAATTAGTTTCAATTTCTCTAAAGCAATGCACCAAGAAATCGAATCTAGGTCGAATAATTTTATGAATTGATTAAAGTTAATCACCCCCAATTCAAAAAATATCCTCACAAGAGTATAAATCAAAGCAGCAACTCTAAATGGTGAAATTTCACACGTAATTCTTCAAAGGTATTTGTTTTTGTGAAAAATAATAAAACTAAAAACACAATGTTTTTAGTCAATAAACTCAATGTTGTTGCAATTGTTATTTGAGGCTATTTATAGTAAACCATCAAATAAAATCCTAAAAAACATAACAAACGATAAAAAAAACTAGAAACTACCACATAATTTCATCCCTAGCCTAAACACACTCTTAAAACATAATAAAACACAAACTTATCCACAAGTGGATAAGAACAACAAGTCTACTTGGAGAACTTGATCTTATCTAACCAAAAAATCCTAACTAATCAAGATTCTATTCTATTCAACTAACTAAAAAACAAGATAATCATCAAATTTCAACCAAAAGACACTCACAAAAACAAGAACCTAACAACAATCAAGAACCATGCAATTTCCGCACATCCACTTGCTTCTTGATTGGCCCATTATCAAGAATTTGTGTAACGCTTCAAGAAACCTTTCAAGATTTGAAATTTTAATTAAGAAACATTCAACAAGTCATTACCCATTTATGCTAGGTGTAAAATGATGACTAAGACTCAAAAAGAAATGAAAGCAATAAAGCATGAAATGAGAAAAACCCCTAGGATGTGTAGCGGAAAAAAAACTCATAGGAAAAACCATCTTATTGCCTAAATCCACCCAACTTTCCATGCTCAACAAAGTCTTCAAGTGACGTGTGCCACCATGTACAACGATGATGATGTATTTGATGTAAGTGAAAGCCTTGAACCACCATAAGCAATCCCCAACACTTGAATCATTTGTTGAAGCCATCATCAAACCTTTGCAGTTTTCATCTTGATTCTTATTAGTATTTAGGTCTGCTCAGAATTTTCTAGTGTTGTGGATATAGCATGGTTTGTATTGTTGAATGACTTCAAAAAAATGCTTGGAGTTGCAAAATTATTATTTTTGTTTTGCATTTATCACAACGTAAGTATTTTCTAGATAGTAGCTTAATTTTCTTTTTCTCTTCGTATATGTTTATACAAATATATTTTGTATTTTCATTTTTTTACAGAAATTTAATGACAAGAAAGTTGAAAAAGAAGCTGACAAGACAAGTGAAAAGATTCAGAATAACATGAAGTCTTGGATCATTGAAAATAATTGTTTGCAACATATTGAAATAGCAACCATGGTAATTTTTTCATCCTAACACATGTATTAATTTATTTTATATGTTTTGTTCAGTGATGTGTGATTTGATGATAGTTGATACTTTTGTCACAGATTTTTATTCCATTGCTGGTGTATTGTCAATACTATTGCGTTGTTGTCATTTTTGGTTTGAAAGTGGTGTAATTCTTGGACAACCGCAAGTATGATGAAAATAACTATGCCTTGTATCTTAGCTTTGCTTAGATGTTGGTATGTAGCTCTTCAGATTATAATCTACTAATTTATGGGATTGTTGTTCGATGGATTAATTAGTAATTGTGGTAGTGTTGTTTGGTTTGTTTATATGAGTTAAAGAATTATTTGTGGTTATAAATAGTCTTTTTGACAAAAGATGGTTGGAAGTTCATTCATTTCAATACGAGAACATACCATTTGGTTGGAAGTGCACAAAACCAAACTCTTGTTGTTGTGTTTTTCTGATGCTGCACATGTTGTTTTTCAATGGAGTTAATTTCCAAGCAAACTTTGATAAGGTTAGTAGCTTTCATTACTGGCTGGAACTTTTATCATTATCGAAAAATACATACTAAAATAAGGTAAATTTTTATCTTAAACGACACTCTGGTAAGTCATTCACTCTTCTTCTGTAGATCAACTTAGCACTTCCCTAAGCTCTTTCATATATCATGATCTGCTCCATTATAGAAGATACTCACCCTAACTTATTGCTTTAAGCCATCTATCACTTTCTTTTCTTTCAATTTTCAGTTTCATTGCTATTAGTTGATGTGAATTTTGTTATAGACAAACGCCACTCACACAAAGAAACTTAGACTTCAAATTTGATAAAGCTATGCACCACAAATCTGAACTTCTAAGGCGAATAATTAGTAGAATTTGATTAAAGCAAAGCACCCTCAAATCCTAAGAACTATCCTCACGTGAGATAAAGCAAAGCACCACTCACTCAATTCGAATTCCTCACAAGAAACTCTCAAAAATTGTTTACTTCGTGAAACAAAAGAAAACCGGAAACACTTTGTGTTTAATCTCTTTAATCTGAATTTTATTGATGTAATTTACATCCTATTTATAGGCTAAACATATCACACAATATTTCAGAAATCTAAACATATCCTAACTACCTTAGATATATGGTATAACAAACTAAGATTAGGATAACAAGAAAATCCTAACAAAACCGGATACATATCTTTGCACCATATATTTTGTAATCTGATTTCTAGTCTAAATCTTAGATATTTTGCAAATCAAATCTAACCACCATATATCCGAATAACAACCTTAGGTTGACAAAGTCAAACAACACAAAATCCCGCGTTGACAACGTTGCCCAAAACTTCAAAAATCTTCCAAAAATCCCGCCATATGCATTGCTTGATTTCTCGTTGATTTTTGTTGGACTTGCGATTTCAAGAACTTCAAGAAACTCTTCAAGATTCAATCTTTATTTCAAGAAACCTCCATTTTTGTGTTTCTCATGCTTGATTCCATCAACCTTGACTCATAAACTAATCAAGAAAATAACAAAACACCATATGGTAAAACCCTATCAAATGACGTGGGAAGAAAACCCATATAGCTCAACACTTCTAAACTACTAACTATACTTGCTTTACATTTACGTGAATAAGCTTGTGCATGTCACCATGCACACGTAGAAATCCACCCTAGCCAACCCAAGAAGCCTTGTGTCTCCATAAGCCACTAACTCCCCCAAGGTTGCTTCTTGTTTTCCACCTTCAATCAAACCCAAACCCTCGAAGTTTTGCTCATTGATATGCGTATCATCCTCCTCTTCTTCAAAAGAGTTTGTCCTCAAACCTCGAAGTTGGTCATCAGGAACATAAGGAGCTAAATCACCAATGTTGAAAGTAGCATGGACTCCATATTCTCCTGGTAATTCCAATTTATAAGCATTATCCCCCACTTTACTTATGATCTTGAACGGTCCATCACAACGAGGCATAAGTTTATTCTTCCTTTGATTTGGAAATCTTTCCTTCCTCAAGTGTAACCAAACCAAATCCCCTTCTTTGTAGACATGTTGTGATTTATGTTTGTTTGCTCGTGCCTTGTAAATATCATTAACCTTCTCAATTCGAGCCCTTACTTCTGCATGAAGTTTTTGCATGTACTCAACCTTAGTCTTGGCATCTTTGTGTACCAACTCCCCTTTAGGAATACTTACAAAATCAATTGGTAACTTAGGATTAACTCCATAGACAATCTCGAAAGGTGAGTGCTTAGTAGCATAAGTAGGTGACCTATTATAAGCAAATTCAGCATGAGCAAGCTTCAAATCCCAATCTTTTTGTGTCTTGCTAACCAAACCACGCAACAAAACCCCTAGTGTTCGATTAGTGACTTCTGTTTGGCCATCTGTTTGAGGATGATAAGATGTGCTAAACAAAAGTTTCGTGCCTATTAACCTCCAAAGTGACTTCCAAAAGTAGCTCATGAATTTTGTGTCTCTATCACTTACAATAGTCTTTGGAACCCCATGCAACCTTATGATGTCTTTAAAGTATAAATCAGCCACATTCATAGCATCATCTGTCTTGTGACATGGTGTAAAATGAGCCATCTTTGAAAATCTATCAACCACTACCATAATAGCATCTTTTCCCCTTGCTGTCCTTGGTAACCCTACAATGAAATCCATAGAAACATCTTCCCAAGGTCCCTCTGGCACTGGCAATGGAGTATAAAAACCTTGATGAAAGGCTGCCTTTGCCTTTTGACAAGTAGCACATTGAGCAATTATGGCCTCAACATCAACAATCATCTTTGGCCAATAAAAATGTTCTTGCAACATGGTTAGTGTCTTTGTAATGCCAAAATGTCCAGCAATACCTCCTCCATGAGCCTCCCTTACTAGCAACTCACGTATAGAACACTTAGGTATGCACAATAGATTACCTTTAAACAAAAACCCATCATGTAGCACATAGGAACTCATAGACCCCTTTGAAAGTTGCGCCATTATTGGTCCAAAATCACCATCTTGCTCGTAAAATTGTGTTATCAACTCTAACCCAAGCAACTTAAAGTTCAAAACACCAAGCAAAGTATACCTTCTTGACAAAGCATCAGCAACAACATTAGACTTCCCCGTTTTGTACTTTGAAGAGAAGTGAAAAGATTGCAAAAATTCAACCCATTTAGCATGTCTTGGATTCAATTTTTGTTGACCATTAATGTGCTTCAAAGCTTCATGATCAGAATGTAATATGAAGTGATTAGGCCTTAAATAATGACTCCAATGATCCAAAGCTCTAATAATGGCATAGAACTCCTTGTCATATGTAGAATAGTTCAGTTTAGCACCATTCAACTTCTCACTAAAGTAAGCAATTGGCCTCTTCCCTTGGACTAGAACAGCACCAATTCCAACCCCACTTGCATCCGTCTCTACTTCAAATGGTTTAGAGAAATCTGGTAAGGCTAGTATAGGTGTGTTACAAAGCAACTTCTTAATCAATTCAAAAGCTTCTTGTGCCCCCTTAGTCCACTCAAACTTAGGCTTATCCTTCTTAATGCATTCGGTTATAGGAGCAACAACAGATGAAAAATTCTTCACAAACCTCCTATAGAACGAGGCTAACCCATGAAAAGCACGTACTTCAGTCACGTTCTTTGGTGTTGGCCATGATTTTATAGCTTCCACTTTAGATGGATCAACAGAAACCCCATCTTTGGACACAATATACCCCAAAAACGTCACACTTGGTACCATGAAATAACACTTTTCGAGCTTAGCATAGAGCTTTTGTTCTCGTAATGTCCCAAACACACTCCTTAGATGGCTTAGATGATCATTAACACTCTTGCTATACACCAAAATATCATCTAAATATACCACTACAAACTTACCAATGTATGGCTTTAAGACCTCATTCATCAACCTCATAAACGTACTAGGTGCATTAGTTAACCCAAAAGGCATGACTAACCATTCATAAAGCCCTAGCTTTGTTTTAAAACCTGTTTTCCATTCATCACCTTCCTTCATTCTAATCTGATGATATCCACTCCTTAAATCAATCTTTGAAAATAATTGAGAACCATGTAATTCATCTAGCAAATCATCCAATCTAGGTATAGGAAACCTATACTTGACGGTTATATTGTTAACTGCCCTTGAATCAATACACATTCTCCACGTCCCATCCTTCTTAGGTACTATTAATGTAGGCACAGCACATGGACTCATGCTCTCTCTCACGTATCCCCTCTCCATTAATTCCTCAATCTGCCTTTGTATCTCCTTTGTCTCCTCTGGATTACATCTATATGCAGGCTTGTTAGGAATTTGAGACCCAGGAATAAGATCAATTTGATGTTCAATCCCTCTTATTGGTGGTAATCCTGGTGGCAACTCATTAGGAAACACATCTGAAAACTCATTCAACATAGGATGCAAAACCCTAGGAATCTCTGGGGCTTCATCTTGTACCTCTTTGGCTAACAACATATAAGACATAGAACTTGTTTTCAACTCCCTTTCTAACTCCTTTCCACCCACCAACAAAACACCTTTAGAATTACCCATGCTTGTTTTAGGTTTAGAAATCATCAAGGGTTTTAATGCATATGATTTTTCATTAGGGTTCTTACGCACAATATAAACATTTGTCCTCCCATTAAACTTCACAAAACGATCATATTGCCAAGGTCTACCCAATAATATGTGACAAGCATCCATAGGACAAACATCACAAAGTACTTGATCCTCAAATTTACCAATTTTAAACGCAATCAAGGCTTGTTTGTTTACCTTAACATCACTTGTGTTGCTAAGCCAATGTAGCTTGTATGGTTGAGGATGTATCTTTGTAGGAATTGCGAGCTTTTCCACCAACAACGTAGATACTACATTTGTGCAACTTCCAGTATCTATGATTACATCACAAAGCTTGCCTTGAACATTACACCTTGTGAGAAAAATTTTATCCCTTTGACTCTCCAAAGGTTGTGCACTTTGAGATTGTAATACCCTACGTAACACCAAGGATTGGCCTTGTGTTTCTGGTTGGACTTCCTCCGTGTCTTCCTCCATATTTTCATCATTGCCATACTCTTCCTCTCCCTCATCCCCATACATCTCCTCCTCTTCTTCAAGGCCTTCCCCATCTACCCAATTTCGAGTTGTTGTAACCCTAGCATGAGGACAATCTCTTTGAATGTGACCTTGCCCTTTACACTTGAAACACACAATGCGTGAATCACTACTTTGGGGCTTTGAAGATGAACTCTTATCCTTGATGAAAGGGGGTTTAGTAACCTTATCAAAGTTTGGTTTTTGAGGAAAAGTATCACGCTTTTCTTTAGAATCATAGGTTTTGAAGTATGTCTTTGTTTTGCGTGCAACTTGTTTCTCAACCCTTGCTGCCACTCTACAAACTTCATCAAAGGTCCAATAAGGTTGTAATTCGACCTTCTCCCTTATATTTTCATCTAGACCAGCCACAAAACGAGCCACTTTGTGGTCCTCCTTCTCTTCTAAATCACAAATCATGATCAATTTTTCAAACTCCACAATGTATTCATCAACCGTTTTTCTATCTTGTTTTAATGTATGCATCTTGATGAAATTGTTTTGTTCGAAATCTTGAGGAACAAAACGTTTCCTCATCTCCCTTTTCAATTTAGACCATGAAGATATTTTTGATCTACCTTCTTTCCTTCTCTTTCTTTGTAAACCCTCAAGCCATAAACTTGCATAGGAAGTGAGTTTTAATTCCGCCAATTTATAAGACTTATGATCATCATATTCTTTGTAACGAAAAATCCTCTCAACCCTACGAATCCAATCTAGAAATTTTTCAGGATCCATACCTCCATTAAACTCAGGAATTTCGAGTTTAAGATTTCGATCATCATCCCTCATCTTTCCCTTATGTTTGTGCCTTGATCTTGGTTCCTCATCGTCACTAGAACTTGATGAGTATCCCTTTTTTGGTTTACGTACACTCCTCACACTTTCTTGCTCACTTTCACTTGATGATGAGCCCTCCTCTTGTTTAGATTTGGTAGGAGTTTTCTTGGTAGAAGCCATAATGGTTAGGACTTCATCTAAACGAGCCTTTAACTCGTCAATCTCTCCTTGCATACGTAGCTCTTTTGCTTGAGCCAAGCTCAAACCCTTCGTGAATCCTTGTGGATTTTCGTCTCCACCTTCTTGAGCCATGATAATTGATATTGAACACTTGAGATTGAATGAATCTCTCAACGAGAGCACCAAAAGTTGATGTGAATTTTGTTATAGACAAACGCCACTCACACAAAGAAACTTAGACTTCAAATTTGATAAAGCCACGCACCACAAATCTGAACTTCTAAGGCGAATAATTGGTAGAATTTGATTAAAGCAAAGCACCCTCAAATCCTAAGAACTATCCTCACGTGAGATAAAGCAAAAGCACCACTCACTCAATCGAATTTCTCACAAGAAACTCTCAAAAATTGTTTACTTCGTGAAACAAAAGAAAACCGGAAACACTTTGTGTTTAATCTCTCAAATCTGAATTTTATTGATGTATTTTACATCCTATTTATAGGCTAAACATATCACACAATATTTCAGAAATCTAAACATATCCTAACTACCTTAGATATATGGCATAACAAACTAAGATTAGGATAACAAGAAAATCCTAACAAAACCGGATACATATTTTTGCACCATATATTTTGTAATCTGATTTCTAGTCTAAATCTTAGATATTTTGCAAATCAAATCTAACCACCATATATCCGAATAACAACCTTAGGTTGACAAAGTCAAACAACACAAAATCCCGCGTTGACAACGTTGCCCAAAACTTCAAAAATCTTCCAAAAATCCCGCCATATGCATTGCTTTGTTTCTCGTTGATTTTTGTTGGACTTGCGATTTCAAGAACTTCAAGAAACTCTTCAAGATTCAATCTTTATTTCAAGAAACCTCCATTTTTGTGTTTCTCATGCTTGATTCCATCAACCTTGACTCATAAACTAATCAAGAAAATAACAAAACACCATATGGTAAAACCCTATCAAATGACGTGGGAAGAAAACCCATATAGCTCAACACTTCTAAACTACTAACTATACTTGCTTTACATTTACGTGAATAAGCTTGTGCATGTCACCATGCACACGTAGAAATCCACCCTAGCCAACCCAAGAAGCCTTGTGTCTCCATAAGCCACTAACTCCCCCAAGGTTGCTTCTTGTTTTCCACCTTCAATCAAACCCAAACCCTCGAAGTTTTGCTCATTGATATGCGTATCATCCTCCTCTTCTTCAAAAGAGTTTGTCCTCAAACCTCGAAGTTGGTCATCAGGAACATAAGGAGCTAAATCACCAATGTTGAAAGTAGCATGGACTCCATATTCTCCTGGTAATTCCAATTTATAAGCATTATCCCCCACTTTACTTATGATCTTGAACGGTCCATCACAACGAGGCATAAGTTTATTCTTCCTTTGATTTGGAAATCTTTCCTTCCTCAAGTGTAACCAAACCAAATCCCCTTCTTTGTAGACATGTTGTGATTTATGTTTGTTTGCTCGTGCCTTGTAAATATCATTAACCTTCTCAATTCGAGCCCTTACTTCTGCATGAAGTTTTTGCATGTACTCAACCTTAGTCTTGGCATCTTTGTGTACCAACTCCCCTTTAGGAATACTTACAAAATCAATTGGTAACTTAGGATTAACTCCATAGACAATCTCGAAAGGTGAGTGCTTAGTAGCATAAGTAGGTGACCTATTATAAGCAAATTCAGCATGAGCAAGCTTCAAATCCCAATCTTTTTGTGTCTTGCTAACCAAACCACGCAACAAAACCCCTAGTGTTCGATTAGTGACTTCTGTTTGGCCATCTGTTTGAGGATGATAAGATGTGCTAAACAAAAGTTTCGTGCCTATTAACCTCCAAAGTGACTTCCAAAAGTAGCTCATGAATTTTGTGTCTCTATCACTTACAATAGTCTTTGGAACCCCATGCAACCTTATGATGTCTTTAAAATATAAATCAGCCACATTCATAGCATCATCTGTCTTGTGACATGGTGTAAAATGAGCCATCTTTGAAAATCTATCAACCACTACCATAATAGCATCTTTTCCCCTTGCTGTCCTTGGTAACCCTACAATGAAATCCATAGAAACATCTTCCCAAGGTCCCTCTGGCACTGGCAATGGAGTATAAAAACCTTGATGAAAGGCTGCCTTTGCCTTTTGACAAGTAGCACATTGAGCAATTATGGCCTCAACATCAACAATCATCTTTGGCCAATAAAAATGTTCTTGCAACATGGTTAGTGTCTTTGTAATGCCAAAATGTCCAGCAATACCTCCTCCATGAGCCTCCCTTACTAGCAACTCACGTATAGAACACTTAGGTATGCACAATAGATTACCTTTAAACAAAAACCCATCATGTAGCACATAGGAACTCATAGACCCCTTTGAAAGTTGCGCCATTATTGGTCCAAAATCACCATCTTGCTCGTAAAATTGTGTTATCAACTCTAACCCAAGCAACTTAAAGTTCAAAACACCAAGCAAAGTATACCTTCTTGACAAAGCATCAGCAACAACATTAGACTTCCCCGTTTTGTACTTTGAAGAGAAGTGAAAAGATTGCAAAAATTCAACCCATTTAGCATGTCTTGGATTCAATTTTTGTTGACCATTAATGTGCTTCAAAGCTTCATGATCAGAATGTAATATGAAGTGATTAGGCCTTAAATAATGACTCCAATGATCCAAAGCTCTAATAATGGCATAGAACTCCTTGTCATATGTAGAATAGTTCAGTTTAGCACCATTCAACTTCTCACTAAAGTAAGCAATTGGCCTCTTCCCTTGGACTAGAACAGCACCAATTCCAACCCCACTTGCATCCGTCTCTACTTCAAATGGTTTAGAGAAATCTGGTAAGGCTAGTATAGGTGTGTTACAAAGCAACTTCTTAATCAATTCAAAAGCTTCTTGTGCCCCCTTAGTCCACTCAAACTTAGGCTTATCCTTCTTAATGCATTCGGTTATAGGAGCAACAACAGATGAAAAATTCTTCACAAACCTCCTATAGAACGAGGCTAACCCATGAAAAGCACGTACTTCAGTCACGTTCTTTGGTGTTGGCCATGATTTTATAGCTTCCACTTTAGATGGATCAACAGAAACCCCATCTTTGGACACAATATACCCCAAAAACGTCACACTTGGTACCATGAAATAACACTTTTCGAGCTTAGCATAGAGCTTTTGTTCTCGTAATGTCCCAAACACACTCCTTAGATGGCTTAGATGATCATTAACACTCTTGCTATACACCAAAATATCATCTAAATATACCACTACAAACTTACCAATGTATGGCTTTAAGACCTCATTCATCAACCTCATAAACGTACTAGGTGCATTAGTTAACCCAAAAGGCATGACTAACCATTCATAAAGCCCTAGCTTTGTTTTAAAACCTGTTTTCCATTCATCACCCTCCTTCATTCTAATCTGATGATATCCACTCCTTAAATCAATCTTTGAAAATAATTGAGAACCATGTAATTCATCTAGCAAATCATCCAATCTAGGTATAGGAAACCTATACTTGACGGTTATATTGTTAACTGCCCTTGAATCAATACACATTCTCCACGTCCCATCCTTCTTAGGTACTATTAATGTAGGCACAGCACATGGACTCATGCTCTCTCTCACGTATCCCCTCTCCATTAATTCCTCAATCTGCCTTTGTATCTCCTTTGTCTCCTCTGGATTACATCTATATGCAGGCTTGTTAGGAATTTGAGACCCAGGAATAAGATCAATTTGATGTTCAATCCCTCTTATTGGTGGTAATCCTGGTGGCAACTCATTAGGAAACACATCTGAAAACTCATTCAACATAGGATGCAAAACCCTAGGAATCTCTGGGGCTTCGTCTTGTACCTCTTTGGCTAACAACATGTAAGACATAGAACTTGTTTTCAACTCCCTTTCTAACTCCTTTCCACCCACCAACAAAACACCTTTAGAATTACCCATGCTTGTTTTAGGTTTAGAAATCATCAAGGGTTTTAATGCATATGATTTTTCATTAGGGTTCTTACGCACAATATAAACATTTGTCCTCCCATTAAACTTCACAAAACGATCATATTGCCAAGGTCTACCCAATAATATGTGACAAGCATCCATAGGACAAACATCACAAAGTACTTGATCCTCAAATTTACCAATTTTAAACGCAATCAAGGCTTGTTTGTTTACCTTAACATCACTTGTGTTGCTAAGCCAATGTAGCTTGTATGGTTGAGGATGTATCTTTGTAGGAATTGCGAGCTTTTCCACCAACAACGTAGATACTACATTTGTGCAACTTCCAGTATCTATGATTACATCACAAAGCTTGCCTTGAACATTACACCTTGTGAGAAAAATTTTATCCCTTTGACTCTCCAAAGGTTGTGCACTTTGAGATTGTAATACCCTACGTAACACCAAGGATTGGCCTTGTGTTTCTGGTTGGACTTCCTCCGTTTCTTCCTCCATATTTTCATAATTGCCATACTCTTCCTCTCCCTCATCCCCATACATCTCCTCCTCTTCTTCAAGGCTTTCCCCATCTACCCAATTTCGAGTTGTTGTGACCCTAGCATGAGGACAATCTCTTTGAATGTGACCTTGCCCTTTACACTTGAAACAAACAATGCGTGAATCACTACTTTGGGGCTTTGAAGATGAACTCTTATCCTTGATGAAGGGTGGTTTAGTAACCTTATCAAAGTTTGGTTTTTGAGGAAAAGTATCACGCTTTTCTTTAGAATCATAGGTTTTGAAGTATGTCTTTGTTTTGCGTGCAACTTGTTTCTCAACCCTTGCTGCCACTCTACAAACTTCATCAAAGGTCCAATAAGGTTGTAATTCGACCTTCTCCCTTATATTTTCATCTAGACCAGCCACAAAACGAGCCACTTTGTGGTCCTCCTTCTCTTCTAAATCACAAATCATGATCAATTTTTCAAACTCCACAATGTATTCATCAACCGTTTTTCTATCTTGTTTTAATGTATGCATCTTGATGAAATTGTTTTGTTCGAAATCTTGAGGAACAAAACGTTTCCTCATCTCCCTTTTCAATTTAGACCATGAAGATATTTTTGATCTACCTTCTTTCCTTCTCTTTCTTTGTAAACCCTCAAGCCATAAACTTGCATAGGAAGTGAGTTTTAATTCCGCCAATTTGTAAGACTTATGATCATCATATTCTTTGTAACGAAAAATCCTCTCAACCCTACGAATCCAATCTAGAAATTTTTCAGGATCCATACCTCCATTAAACTCAGGAATTTCGAGTTTAAGATTTCGATCATCATCCCTCATCTTTCCCTTATGTTTGTGCCTTGATCTTGGTTCCTCATCGTCACTAGAACTTGATGAGTATCCCTTTTTTGGTTTACGTACACTCCTCACACTTTCTTGCTCACTTTCACTTGATGATGAGCCCTCCTCTTGTTTAGATTTAGTAGGAGTTTTCTTGGTAGAAGCCATGATGGTTAGGACTTCATCTAAACGAGCCTTTAACTCGTCAATCTCCCCTTGCATACGTAGCTCTTTTGCTTGAGCCAAGCTCAAACCCTTCGTGAATCCTTGTGGATTTTCGTCTCCACCTTCTTGAGCCATGATAATTGATATTGAACACTTGAGATTGAATGAATCTCTCAACGAAAGCACCAAAAGTTGATGTGAATTTTGTTATAGACAAACGCCACTCACACAAAGAAACTTAGACTTCAAATTTGATAAAGCCACGCACCACAAATCCGAACTTCTAAGGCGAATAATTGGTAGAATTTGATTAAAGCAAAGCACCCTCAAATCCTAAGAACTATCCTCACGTGAGATAAAGCAAAAGCACCACTCACTCAATCGAATTTCTCACAAGAAACTCTCAAAATTTGTTTACTTCGTGAAACAAAAGAAAACCGGAAACACTTTGTGTTTAATCTCTCTAATCTGAATTTTATTGATGTATTTTACATCCTATTTATAGGCTAAACATATCACACAATATTTCAGAAATCTAAACATATCCTAACTACTTTAGATATATGGTATAACAAACTAAGATTAGGATAACAAGAAAATCCTAACAAAACCGGATACATATCTTTGCACCATATATTTTGTAATCTGATTTCTAGTCTAAATCTTAGATATTTTGCAAATCAAATCTAACCACCATATATCCGAATAACAACCTTAGGTTGACAAAGTCAAACAACACAAAATCCCGCGTTGACAACGTTGCCCAAAACTTCAAAAATCTTCCAAAAATCCCGCCATATGCATTGCTTGATTTCTCGTTGATTTTTGTTGGACTTGCGATTTCAAGAACTTCAAGAAACTCTTCAAGATTCAATCTTTATTTCAAGAAACCTCCATTTTTGTGTTTCTCATGCTTGATTCCATCAACCTTGACTCATAAACTAATCAAGAAAATAACAAAACACCATATGGTAAAACCCTATCAAATGACGTGGGAAGAAAACCCATATAGCTCAACACTTCTACACTACTAACTATACTTGCTTTATATTTACGTGAATAAGCTTGTGCATGTCACCATGCACACGTAGAAATCCACCCTAGCCAACCCAAGAAGCCTTGTGTCTCCATAAGCCACTAACTCCCCCATGGTTGCTTCTTGTTTTCCACCTTCAATCAAACCCAAACCCTCGAAGTTTTGCTCATTGATATGCGTATCATTAGTGAACTTCATCAGTAAAAATATAATTGATTCAATTGGTTTTGTCTTGTTTGATTAGTGTTTTTTGAGAATAGCTCTTTAAAAATAGAGGAAACATACTTGTTGATTATTGGTAATATGACATTGTGAACCTTCATACTTGACAAGATAACTTTAATTTAAAGACAAGTACAATGAGTACAAGAAAATTTTGGAGAGACGGTATGATAAGTTCCCAATTTCAAGAATCGGAGGCAAATTAAATGAAAGGGAGAGTCATGGCAAAGGATGTCGTCTAAGGCTATATGAGTTGGCTTTGAGATTAAAAAAAAAAAAAGTTAAAGTGTTACATATACATAGCTTCTAAATGTATTTTTTTTTGTTGAAGTGGATACGATCCTAAAATTAGGGGATATGTACATTTACACTAAAATCTTTACAATATTAATCAACTTTTGTATTTATCAAGCTTAAATTAATAATAACAAATTATTACTATAATTTAATTTTGTATTCATTTATTTATTTATTTATTTATTTTTATTATTATTATTATTATTATTATTATTATTATTATTATTATTATTATTATTATTATTATTATTATTATTATTATTATTATTATTTACAACAATTGGCTTTAGCAATGGTGGATAAAAGACGTTGCAATAGCTTCATGTATTAGTTGCAAATGAATAAAAACTATTGCAACGGTTCATCAAAGAACGTACTGGTAAAAAGATTATAAAGTCGTTCCAAAAAGTCTTTGCATAGGTTTAGTTATAACCGTTGCAAAAGACTTTTTGCAACGGTTCAATTATAACCGTTGCAAAAGGTCTAAATGACCGTTGCAACAGACTTTTTGCAACGCTTCATTTATAATCGTTGCCAAAAGTATATAAAACCATTATAAAAGAGTTTTTGCTACGCCAAAGAATGCAACGGTTATATGACCGTTGCTAAAGGTTTTTGCAACTGTTATATGACCTTTCGCAATGGTCTTTTGGGGGTTGCAAAAAGTCTTTTACGTAGTAGTGTAGAAAATGAGTACAGCTTTCCATCCAGCAACTGATGGACAAACAGAGAGAACCATACAAACCTTAGAGGACATGATAAGGGCTTGTGTAATGACTTTCAAGGGATTTTGGAGGATCACTTGGATCTCATTGAGTTTTCATACAACAATAGTTGCCATGAAAGTATTGGCATGACACCTTTTGTGGCTTTATACGGAAGGAAGTGTAGGAGCCCCTTGTGTTGGAACGACATAAGTGAGACAGTGATTCTAGGACCTCAATTAATAGAAGAAACCACCAAGAAATTTAGGGTGATACAAGCAAAGATTCAAGCAGTATAAGATAGACAAAAGTTCTATACGGATCAAAAACACCAAGAAGTTGTGTTTGAAGTTGGCGATAAGGTGTTACTTAAGGTATCACCAATGAAAGGAGTGATGAGGTTTGGACAGAAAGGAAAATTGAGCCAAAAATACATAGAACCCTATGAGATCTTGCAAAGGGTTGGAAAGGATGCTTATAAGTTAGCATTACTAATGGAGTTGAGCAAGGTTCACAATATTT
Organism: Suaeda aralocaspica; assembly: GCA_016808085.1. NCBI lineage: Eukaryota > Viridiplantae > Streptophyta > Magnoliopsida > Caryophyllales > Amaranthaceae > Suaeda > Suaeda aralocaspica. The sequence continues at coordinate 153,867 of PYUH01000147.1, forward strand.
TTCATGTGTCTCAACTAAGAAAGTATGTGCCGGACGAGTCACATGTGTTACAACCTAAAACAATAGAGTTATACCAAAGTTTAATTTACGAAGAGAGGCCAATTAAAATCCTAGACAGTAAGGTAAGAGATACTCGTAGAAAGACTGTCAAAATAGTGAAGGTGTTGTGGTCTAACCAAGAAACCGAAGAAGCTACTTGGGAAGCTGAAGATATGATGAGAGAAAAATACCCAGAGCTATTTCAGGTTAGTAGTAGAGTTACGGGGACGTAACTCGATTTTTAAGGGGGGTAGAAAGCGACTTGTTTTTCGCCCGTTTTACCCTCAATTTTGCAAGTTTTTATGAGTTTCTACGACTTTTAAGTAAGAAGTTTATGTTCGTTTACTAGAAATTTGTCAAGTAAGTGTCTAAGATCTACAACAACATAGTATTTCAGTAAGAAAGTTTGAAGTAAATGTAGTCTCTATTCAAATTCCATGCACTAATCTAGAAAATGTTTCGGGGCGAAACTTCTTTTAAGGGGGGTAGATTGTAATACCCCACATTTTCATGTATTTTAAGAAAGTATTTTTGTATTTTATTCGTATGATTTTAATATTTTTATTGAAAAATTTATGTTCAATAGGAATATTAAATGAAAAGAAATTCATAGTAATAAAATAAATAATAAATAAGTTTTGATTAAAAGTAATTATTTGTGTTCATAAATAATATTTTATGTTTTAAATATATTTTAAAAGGCTTCTAAAAACTGAATTTTTAAAGGTTTCCTAATTTATTTTGAGGCAAGGGCCTTGAGGTAACTTCCACTTGTTAGGATAAGTATGGGCTTTCCCAAATCCTACTTTGGGCCTATAAATACCCTTTAAAACCCAAATTTTCAGATTTTCATGCTCATAAGCTGTCATTAGGATTCCAAAATTTAGAGAGAAAAGAAAAAAATTGAGTGTGACTTCCGAAAAATAAAAAAGAAAAAAAACTACAGTTTCTTTTTTCGGAAAAGAGACAAAAAATTATTTTTGTGTTCTTGGGATCCGTGCCCAGCTGGACCCCACTGCCGAACCACCGTCGTACTATTGCCGGAGCCACCGCCGCCGGTCACTCCTCCCCCCCCCCCTCCCTCTTCGGTATTTTCGAACCTTTATAAAAAAATAAAAAAAATTCTCCTTCTTTATTTTTAATTCAATCTTGCAAATTCATGTTCATATTTATGTTTAATTATGCTTTTATGAGTTTGAATCATGTTTAATAAAGTTATGATTTGTTTTAAGGCATGAATTAAATTGTTGTTCATGAAACTTTAGATTAGGGTTTGTAAATCATGGAAGTTATGATTTTTATGAGTTTTTATGACTTAAACTTCAATATTATGATCATGAATTATTGTTGTGTGAATTTATGATGATTTTATGAAGTTTATATTGATTTTTAAAGGCTTTGAAAATAAAATAAATTGCTGCCCAAATTTTACAATCATAAAATTCAATTGAATAAATATTATGAACATGTTTTGGCTTATGAAAAATAGTTCTAAAGCATAGATTGGTTTCGTAATTATGTCAGTTGATTGTAGAAGAGTTTTACCATGAAATTATGATGTTTTTATCAGTTTTTCATGACTTTAAAGTTAATAAATAAATCTGAAATTTTTATGAAAAAAACAAGTTAAAGTAAGTTTTAAGTGTTCATATTATGCTAGTATGATCTCATATGAATTCTATGATGTTACATATAATTTTTAGTATGTTTTATGAAGTTTAAAAGTGATTTTATGCATGTTTAACATGTTGTCCAGAATTTATAAAGTAAATAATTAGGCTTTTAAAGTATGTAATTAGCATAAGTTGATCATATAAATTAAGTAATACATTGTATGATTAATTTATGTTGTTTTTGAAGTTTTTCAAGGAGTTTTGGTAATTTTATATTGCAATACAATTTTCTAAAGTGGCATAAAAATTATACTAAGGTTTTATAAAGCATAAATAAGTCTCGAAAACCAAGTAGTCATACAATATATAGAAAAGCAAAGTGTAGTACGAAATTGAACAGAGACCATATATGGAATGTTTTGGACAAGTTTCCAATATAGAAGTTAGTTTATAGTTGTTGTAGAACTTAGTCAACAAGGTTTTAATTTAGTTTCGGTGTTTCCTTATGTAGGAGACTTTGAACTAGTCCACTTCTAGAAGTTGTGGCAGAGCACTGTTACTTTACAAGGTACGTAAGTACTAAAGACAAACTCATGAATTAGAATACATGCTTGGATGATCCTTGATTGTAAGAAATATTGTTATGCTTGTTGAATCATGAATTTATGTGCATGACAAGTTTATTAAAAGCATGTTTTTGTAGTATGTTGACATTCCATGATAAATAGTAATATAAATTTTTATAAGCTTGAATTGGAATGTCATGATCAGTTTAATTTGGCCAATAGTTTATTAATCAAGAAAGGAAGTTATCTTTAAGTTGGTTAGTTACTTAATCAACAAGAAAGGTAGTTGTGAATTTTTAATCACATGATTAAAAGAAGTTATGAGCAATTATATTAGACATGTTGCCACTCGCAGTTTAATGTGTGGTCAAGGATAAAGTAAGTAATTATCCACTCACAGTTAATGTGTGGTAAAGGAAGTTCAGTATAATTAAAGGACACACATGAGTTTAATTTTGAATCGCCCTAAATTGAAGATAATTAATTTGGCTTGCTTGATTTGATGCATATCTTTATGTGATGTTGTATGTGAGTCATAACATTTCTAAACCGGTTAATCACGTAAAGTGTAAGAGGGCTTGCATTAAAACTCTTGGAACGTATATACCTTGAGTATGAACAATGGGAGGAGTCGTATGGAACAGTGATCTATGACTTCTAATTAGAGTACAAGACGTTGTACCCTTTTCTATTTTTAGTGTGCTGGATATCCGTCACTTTATGTGACATAGTAATACTTTCTTGTAGTTGCTCCCAAGTCGGTGCCCAATAGGGCGATGATTTTTAAGGAGGAAACCCGTTCGATGCAGGATCCATAAGTTTAAATATAACAATTAATTTAATTAAGTCCGTGTACAGGTAAAAGGTTGTCAAAGGTAAGTTGAGTGCATGTTTTATTTCTTATTGGTTGTTGCATAGCCTTTAGTAGTTATGTACTCAGCTTTGCTGACTGTTTGTTTTGTGTGCATGGCTTTGTCTTGGACTTGGCCCTACAATGACCCACTTGTGGTGAGTAGTTGTCTAGTAAAAGAAAAGCTGCAAGTACAAGTGGGCATAAGTCATTTCATGATGGGCTGGAGTGAGAGCACTTGTTGTGTTTTGTAGTTTTGCTTTATTTTATTGCTTATGATGACTAACACTTATTTTAGATGTTGTTTTATTTCTATAGACTTTTAGTTTTGGTTTAGGTTTTTAAGGGCCATTAATATGGTTCCGAAGTGTAACAAGTATAAAGTTGATTTTTATTTTGAGATGGTTTTGAAGTTAGTTTTAAATTGTTTTGGTTTTAAGTCTTCCGCCCTAGTACTTTGATAAATGCCTTAGTCGTTATCACGGTGGCGGTAATACTTTGGTTTTTCCATATCTAGAAGTTTTAATAAATGCAATTTTTAATAATTATAATATGTTTTCCGGAAAAATAAGAAGTAAGAAGTTAGGAAATTCTAGGGTGTTACATTTTTCGTGAGTTTTGATCCTAGAAACTTCAAAATTTTAGAATAGTTTTTATTGCCCAAAGAACGAAAATCACATTGTAAGATTTAATTTTTCATCAAGGCTTGAAATTCACATCAGAAAGTTATTGACTTGTTAACTTGCATGAGAAGATATGTTGGCATGAATACGTGAAAACTATGGGATGACGACCATGTTTTACATTCCATTTTATAGCATTGTTATAAGATCATTGATGTTGGAAAGTTGACTATTTTAAAAGAATTTAACTAGCAGTCGATAAGTAAAGAAGAGCAGTTAAGATGTTTAATAACTTGAGCAACATGAAAGGTAGTTAGTAAATGTTTATTCACATGTTTAGTTGCAAGTTTAATGAACAAATAGTTAGCCACTCACAATTTATGTGTGGTAAAGGAAGGTTTCAAAAATAAAGAACCACGAGTTAAATATTAGGATCACGTGATAATCAAGACAATTAATATGGTGTTTATGATGCTTTGTTTACCTTGAATGTTCATGTGTGATTTTATGTGAGTCATAACAATCATCAAAACTGATAATCCCTTAAACTGAAAGAGGATTCGCACCAAAACTCTTGGAACGTTTATAACTTGAGTATGGAGAATGGGGGAGGGAGTTACAGGAATAGTAATCTATGACTTCTAATCGGGGTACAAGACGTTGTACTGTTTATTTTTTTTATAACGCGCTAGAATTCCGTCACATCATGTGACATAGGTAATACCTTGTTGGAGTTACTCCCAAGTTGGTGTCCAAAAGGGCCATTGTTGAGAAGGAAACCCGTTCTTTGCGAAATCCACAAATAAATATCTTAAAAAACTATAATGTTGTTGATCTATGTACAGGAACATGGTTGTGGTAAAGATAAGACAATGTTTTGTTTATGCTTATGCTTAGATTATTCTTGTTAATTGTGCATAGTCTTTAGTGCTTATGTACTCACCTTTGTTAATTGTATGTTTTTGTGTTCATGGATTTGTCTTTGACTTGGCCCTACAACGACCCATTTCTATGGCAAGTAGTAGTCTAGAATAAAGATAAAGCAACAGGAACAACTGGGAATAGTCAATTATGCTGGGATTGAGTGTTGAGCGCTTGCAGTTGTTGTTTCCGTTTGCTTGTGTTGGATATTTTGTTTTACTTTTAGTTATTGACATTTGGATTGATTGTTAGACTAAAGGTTGTTTTTTGGTGGTTTTGATGGGCCGTTGATTCGGTTCAAAATTGTATTAACGGTTTTATTTAGATTTTTAAAAGTTCTTTTAGGTTTTAAATAATTTTAATGGTAGAAGACTTTTGCTGTAATACTTTGTTAATAGCCGTAGCCGTTATCATGGTGGCGGTAATAATTTTGTTTTTCCTAGTTAAGTAGGAAGCATTTTCATTGTTTTAATTAGTATTATATTATGTTATCCGGAAATAGACAGGAGATAGTTAGGAAATTCCAAGGTATTATAGTTGATAACTAGTCATCAATACTCTTTGAGAGTTTGATAACAATGTCACCATTGTGGTATTCAAAATACTTCATATAGAATTTGAAGGGTTAGATTTTTGAATATATGTTTTATATAAGCTTTTCTAGGACTTTTTATGCATGATTCATAATATGTTAATAGAGCGCCTTTATATGTACAATTTCAACACAAATATATGCTCATAGGATTATATGTTTGTTCTTATAAAGTCTCTTTGATAAAGCTTAATATATTATGGACAAATTTTCAAATCACAATTATCATCTAGAATTAGTGGATGTAATTTGATAAAGGTGCAAAGTTTATACTAATAAGATTTCGAACATAAAACATAAGTGATACATCTAACTACTATCTACACATGCAACGAATAATGCATTTATCTACGACTCATACATGCATATAAATGTAAGGCTAAAAAATGAAAGACACTGTATAATATGGATTTCAATAATCCATTGTTCTTGGACTTCTGGTCCTTCATAATCATCATGATTCATATTTCGTTGGACTTTAGGTCCAAGATAAGCTTTAGATCATTATTAATATGTTGACGTCAAAAAGTGGACATTTATTTCATATCCCTTATTCTCAACTCCACTCCTTTAGCATATGCATAGAATTCTTCGATTCCATCACATACCTTACCATCATATTATTCGTAATATAATTTGCATGCTACTTTACAATGATATCTGAATACATTTCCCATTCGTACCATTATAACCTTTAGTTTGTTTTATCATAGATCATATGTTATATTTCAGTTATGTATACCGCTTCAGGGGTAAACAATACGGTATTAGTACATCATTACACTTTTAAAAGTGTCAACTACACAATCTTTCCATATCTATCTTACATCTATATTTTAGAACCGATCATACATTATACACTTCAGGTGTAGTGATTCAAGTATAATTCAATATGTCAAAACATATCTTCAATGCTATGCATCATGAGCCACACCTGAATACAAATCAAAATCATAAATGTGTAATATATCTTGATAACATATAGGAAAAAGCTGGCACATTACTTTGAAATGACTATTATAGGGGTCATTAAGTTATTAAAAAAAAAGGTAATTTTGCCAACTTATTCGAATTCGATCTTCCCCATCTATCAAATTTAGAGGCAATATTTAATTTCAAGTGCAAGGTTTCATCCCTTAGGTGATTTTACAACAAATCTCATCTCTTAAAAGAGTTATATTCAACAACCTTTTCATTTCTTCTAGAGAACAATTTCAATGAGAAGACATGTATTGGGTAGTTGTTTGTCTTCTTATATTTCTTATGTGGTGACATATCATATCCCCAATCAAGAGAATCACTATACAAACATAATTAACTTGCTTGTACTTCCACTAATTGGTGATCTTATAAATCCTCAATGACTAATTAAATGTGATACCACTTATACTATGATAAAAGTGAAATGACAATACATATATAGATCACAATTTAGAAAGTTTGTTTGTGAATATTGCCAAGGATGTAACCATGGGTGAATTGTTTGCTTATGGGGACGCAAGTCATATGGGTGCATCCAGGGTTGGGATTTGCGTGTGCATGATCACATACACTTAGTTGCACGCAAATTAAGGACGGAAATTGGTGGAATAAGCGGAATAAGTTCTTGAATCATTTGTGAGAGAGGAGCATGATCATATGTGTTCTTAACTGTTCAGTTCAAGAATTATTTATGAAAGAGGAGCATGGGGGAGGTCTAGCAAGTCATTTTGGAATTGCTAAAACTCTGAGCATGCTGCAAGAACATTTTTACTAACCGAATATGATTGGATATGTTAGAGCTTTGATATCTCAATGTGCTATATGTCAGAAGGCCAAGGAAACTTTCTACATGGGTTTGTATACACCGGCCATTACAAGTTCCTGAAGGTCCCTGGGAAGAGCTGTCAATGGATTACATTGTAGGTTTACCTAGAACTGTGCGCAACAAAGACTCTATTATGGTGGTGGTGGACAGGTTTTCGAAGATGGCTCACTTTACACCTTTCCATAAAACTGATGATGTTGTGAATGTTGCGGAGCTATACATTAGGGATGTTGTAATACCCCAATTTTCACATATTTAAAAGGAATTAATTTTACATTTTATGTACGTTTTTAATATTTTTTATTGAGAATTTAAGCTCAATAAAGAAAGAAATTTAAATTAATTTTATATTAAAGTAATTATTTTATGTTTATCAATAATATTTCATGTTATTTTAAGTTTTATTAAATATTTTGGAAAAGTTTCTAAAAATGGAATTTGTAGAGTTTCCTAAATTATTTTAAAATAAGGGCGTAAAAGTAATTTCAAACATTAAGGGTATTTATGTAATTGCGCCAAATCCAACTTTGGGGCCTATATGTACCCCTTAAAACCCAAATTTTCAGATTTAATTTGCAATCTTAGAGTTTTAGGATTCAAATATTTTCAGAGGAAAAAAAAGAAATAAATCGGAAAATTTTAGGGAAAAAAATCGTCTTCTTCTTCCTCCGTCGCTCCTCTCCTTCACTCGCCAGAGCCCTCCAGCTAGTGCCTCCCTGCTGCTAGCCGGAGCCCTGCGCGCTGCCCCTGCCACCGCCTGCTGCCACCACCTCTCTTCCTCCCCTTTTGTTTGGTATATTTTCGAATTCCTTAATTAAAAAAATATTTCATCTTATTTCTTTTTAATTCAGTCTTGTAAAAATTCATGTCCATAATTATGTTTAATCATGTTCTTATGATTTTAATTATGTTTTACGAAGCTATGTTTAAATTTTAAATGAAGAATTAATTGAGTTGATCATAAAATTTTAAATTAGGGTTTATGAAATTATGAAATTTATGATTTTATGGTTTTTAATGATTTAAACTTCAATACTATGATCATGAATTGATGTTGAATTAATTTATGATGATTTTATGAAGTTTAGATTGATTTTAAAGGGTTTTAAAGTTGGTTTATACTGCTGCCCAATTTTTATGATAATGAAAACTAATATTAAAATAACATATTATGAACATGTTTTATCTTATGAAAAATTATTTTAAAGCATAGATTTGTTTCAAGATGATGATAGTAGATTGTAAATGAGTTTTATGACAGATTTATGATGTTTTGATTAGTTTTTAAGGAGTTTTGAATGAATACATAAAGCTGTAAATTTTTATTACTACATGTTAATGCCTAATAAATATAGTAGCAAGTGACATAATTAGTTATAATTATTTTTTATGCATCAAAATATTGTATGATGATCTTAGAACATGACTAGAGTGTTTTATGATGAAAATAGAATGTTTAAAGAGGTTTTAATGTGTTTTTCAGAAATTTTATAAAGCTGTCATTTTTGGATAATTACCGAAAATCAAGTATTTTACAATGAGAAATTAAAATAAAGTATGGAATTGAATACAAACCATATAAGGAATGTTTTGGACAAGTTTCCAATATAGAAAGTTAGTTTAGAGTTATTGTAGAACTTAGTCAATAAGGTTTTAATTTAGATTCGATATTTCTCTATGTAGGAGAATTCGAGTTAGTTGACTTCTTGATATGAATGAATTAAACTATGTAAACACAGGCAATGTAATCAACTTCGAAGGTTTGATGGATGCTAACAAGAACAATGCAACCTTAGGTGAATTGGCCTGGTGGCCTTTGGTGACATAAGGCAATTGGGTGCATCCAAGGCAAGCATTTATGTGTGCATGGTCACACGCAATTAAATCCTCACCAATCGACTTGAGTAACGTTATAGCGTCTAAATAAATCCATGAGTATAGTGTTTTTGCCTATGGGTTTTTTCTCACTGCAGTTGCTAGGGTTTTTCTCATTTCAGGCATAGGTGCTTTCATTTCCTGTTGAGTCTTGGTCATCATAATCATCCTAAAATACACGGAGAATGGTTTCTTGAAGGTTTCTTGATCAAAATATTGAATCTTGAAGCATTTCTTGAAGATTGAAAGAAGTTCTTGAAATTAGTGCAAAAATAGCAATGGGTTCTTAGCGAGTTTTATGACAATTTTCAAGTTACTTGGGCATGAAGAAAATGGCATGTAATTTAGGGAGATTGTGCTGATTATTCTTGTTAATTTATTATTTAGTTAAGTTTTTAGGATATTTTCTTGATTAGGTAAGGTTTGTTAGAGTTTGTTAGCAAGATAAGGTCAAGATGCAGTGATGATGTGGCATTCTTATCTTGTGATTCATGTGTGAGTCATGTAGGACGAATTTTAGCTTGTTTTATGTGTGTCTTCTGTTTTTTTGAGTCCTAGAAATTTGTTAGGATTTAGTCTTAGGTTATTCTATAAATAGCCTTGAGATTTCTTTGTAACGACATAGATTGTTTTGTGAATTGAATCAACTCAAAGTTGTGCGTTTTTTCTTTATTGTTTTCATTCAAAAACAATATATCATATTTTTTGAATTGTTTCTTAGGCTTTATATTCACGTGAGGACAAGAGTGAATTTGAGGGTGCTTTGGCTTTAATCAAACACAATTTGTTCGAAAATTTCCTAGTCTAAACTCTTGGTGGATTCTTTATAGAGTGGAAACTAGACCCTTTGTTGTGAGTGGCGATTTTCCTATCAATATTTACATCAACTTTTAGTGCTCTCTTTGAGAGATCTCAGGTACTTATCAAATATAAATCACTTTAACAATAAACTAGTTGAAGATGGTGATGAAGTTCCTGCAAACTTCACTAATGGACTTTCATTGCAACAAACAAAGGAAGTTAGGATGCAGAATGAAATTCGCGAACTAAAAGCACATTTGGATGAAGTGTTGAAGGTAGTTGCCTCTATTGGTAGCACGCCAAATAAAGGTAAAACCAAGAATCAAGAATCATATGATTCAGAAGAACAAAGTGTGACTGTTAGGAGTGTGAGAAAGCCTAAAATCAGAAAGGAAAGTTCAAGCAGCGAAAGTGAAGATGAGCCTAGATCAAAGCGCAAAAAGAAGGTGAAACCGAAGGATGATGATCGAAATCTTAAACTAGAAATCCCTGAATTTGAAGGCAGTATGGGTCCAAATAAATTTTTGGAGTGGATTCGAAGGGTAGAGAGGATTTTTACTTATAAGGAATATGACGATCATAAATCCTATAAAGTTGTTGAACTGAAACTCACCTCTTATGCAAGTTTATGGCTTGAAGGTCTACAGAAGAAACGTAGGAAGGATGGAAAAACTAAAATTATTTCTTGGACCAAATTCAAAAGAGAGATGAGGAAACTTTTTGTGCCTCAAGATTTTGAGCAAGACAACTTCATTAAGATGCATTCTTTGAGACAAAATCGAAAAACTATAGAAGAATACATGGTGGAGTTCGAAAATCTTGTGATGGTTTGTGATTTGGAGGAAAAAGAGGATCACAAGGTGGCTCATTTTGTGGCTGGCCTAGGAGGTTTGCAAAGTTGCATCTAGGGTTGAAAAGCAGAATGCTCAAAAAACTAGAAGTTTTGTCAAAACCTTTGATCACAACGTGATTTGGTACCTACCAAATTAAATTTGGATAAAACATCCAAGGCACCGACCTTTTCTAAAGATAAGGGTTCCTCTTCCAGACCCATGGATAGTAAGACTTGCTTCAAGTCCAAGGGTCAAGGTCACTTTCAAAGGGATTGCCCACATGCTAGGGTGACAACCACTAGGGATTGGGGTGATGAAGGAGACTTTGAAGAAGAGGAGCAGGAGAATGTGGATGAAGGGGAAGAGGCGCAATATGATGGGGAGGAGGTGGAAGAAATTATTCCTGAATCCCAAGGACAAAGTTTGGTTCTGAGAAGGGTGCTTCAATCTCAACCAATTCCACCAGCTGAAACCCAACGGGAGAAAATTAAATATTCCTAACTAGATGTAATGTGCCGGGTAGATTATGTGATATCATTATTGATACATGAAGCTGCACTAATTTTGTGTCTACACTATTAATCGATAAGTTAGACATGAATACACAACCCCGTCCACAGCCCTATCAATTTCATTGGCTCAGTAACACCAGTGATGTGAAAGTGACTAAGCAGGCATTGATTGCCTTCAAAATTGGGACTTATGAGGATTAAGTGCTTGTGATGTATGTCCTATGGATGCATGTAATATATTACTAGGGAGGCCTTGGCAGTATGATAGGTTTGTGAAATTCAATGGGAGGACTAATGTGTACAGTGTGCGCAAACATGCTAAGGAAAAGCCATATGCATTGAAACCTTTGATGACTTCTAAAGCTAAATCAGGCATGGGGAGTTCGAAAGGAGCCTTATTGATTGGTGGACAGGAGTTGGAGAAGGAAGTAAAGCAGAGTAGCGTGGCTTATGTGCTCGTGGCCAAGGAGAAAGAAGAGAAAACACTCGAAATTCCACGTGCAATGGCGCCTCAATTGACTGAATTTGCAGATGTCTTTTCTGAGGAATTTCCTCCTGGATTACCTCCAATTAGAGGTATTGAACACCAGATTGATTTGATTGCTGGAGCAAAATTCCCAATAAGCCAGCATATGGTGCAATCCTGAAGAGACAAAAGGAATTCAGAGGCAAATTGAAGATTTGGTGGAAAGGGGCTATGTTAGGGGAAGTATGAGTCCATGTGCAGTACCAACATAGATAGTGCCAAAAAAGGATGGGACATGGAGGATGTGTATTGATTCACGTGCAGTAAACAATATAACTATCAAATACAGGTTTCCTATACCTAGATTAGATGATTTGTTGGATGAATTGTATGGGTCTCAGGTGTTTTCGAAGATTGACCTACGAAGTGGCTATCACCAAATTGGAATGAAAGAAGGTGAAGAGTGGAAGACTGGTTTCAAAACGAAATTCGGCTTATATGAGTGGTTAGTCATGCCTTTTGGATTGATCAATGCACCTAGCACTTTCATGAGATTGATGTATAAGTACTCAAGCCATTCATAGGAAAGTTCGTAGTGGTTTATCTAAATGATATATTGATTTACAGTACTTATGTGAAGGGCCATCTATTTATCTGAGGAGTGTCTTTGATACATTAAGGAAGCAGAAATTGTATACCAAACTGGAGAAGTGTTACTTTTTAGTGCCTAGTGTGACGTTTTTTGGGATACATAGTTTCGAAAGATGGGGTTTCTGTTGATTCATCTAAGGTTGAAGCTAATAAATCATGGCCTGTACCCAAAAGTGTTACTGATGTCAGAGCTTTCCATGGATTGGCGTCATTCTATAGGAGGGTTGTGAAGAATTTTTCATCTGTAGTTGCTCCTACGACTGAATGTATCAAGAACGACAAGGGAAAGTTTGAATGGACCCCAGGGGCGCAAGAAGCATTCGATCTTGTCAAGAAATTGCTTTTCAACACACCAATTCTAGCATTGCCAGAGTTTTCTAAGCCTTTTGAGGTGGAGACTGACGCAAGTGGTATTGGTATTGGAGCAGTTTTGGTTCAGGATAAGAGGCCAATTGCATATTTTAGTGAGAAGTTGAATGGGGAGAAATTGAATTATCCTACTTATGATAAGGAGTTTTATGCCATTGTTAGAGCTTTGGATCATTGGAGTCATTATCTCAGACCCAATCACTTTATTCTACACTCAGATCATGAAGCTTTGAAGCATATCAATCGTCATCATAAGTTGAATCCTCATCATGCAAAGTGGGTACGTAGAATTTTTACGATCTTTTCACTTTTCATCTAAGTATAAAACTGGCAAATTGAATGCTGTGGCTGATACTTTGTCAAGGAGATATGCTCTAACAGGTGTCTTGAACTTTTAAGTTGCTTGGATTAGATCTTATCATAGAGTACTATGACAAGGACGAAAATTTTGGCCCTATTTTGGCGCAAATGACGAAGGGGGCTATGGGTTCTTATGTGTTGCATGATGGTTTTCTATTCAAAGAAAATCTTTTGTGTATTCCCAAGTGCACAATTACAGAGTTGTTAGTGAGAGAAGCACATAGAAGAGGACTAGCAGGACACTCTGGAATCACCAAAACATTGACTATGTTGCAGAAGCATTTTTACAGGCCTAAGATGATTGCAGATGTTGAAGCTATTATTTCTCAGTGTGTTACTTGTCAGAAAGCAAAAGCATTTTTTAACATTGGGGTTCATGCAAATTTTAACATTGGTGATTTGGCTCCCTATGTTCCTGATAACCAACTTCGAGGTTTGAGGAAAAACTCTTTTGAACAAGTGGAAGATGATATGAATTCAATCAAACTATATAAACACAGACAATGTAATCAACTTCGAAGGTTTGATGGATGCTAACAAGAACAATGCAACCTTAGGTGAATTGGTGGCCTTTGGTGACACAAGGCAATTGGGTGCATCCAAGGAAAGCATTTATGTGTGCATGGTCACATGCAATTAAGTCCTCACCAATCGAGTAATGTTATAGTGTCTAAATATATCCATGAGTATAGTGTTTTTGCCTATGGGTTTTTTCCCACTGTAGTTGCTAGGGTTTTTCTCATTTCAGGCATAGGTGCTTTCATTTCCTATTGATTCTTGGTCATCATAATCATCCTAAAATACATGGAGAATGGTTTCTTGAAGGTTTCTTGATTAAAAGATTGAATCTTGAAGCATTTCTTGAAGATCGGAAGAAGTTCTTGAAATTAGTGCAAAAAAAGCAATGGGTTCTTGGCGAGTTTTGTGACAATTTTCAAGTTACTTGGGCATGAAGTAAATGGCGTGTAAGTTAGGGAGATTGTGCTGATTATTCTTGTTAATTGATTATTTAGTTAAGTTTTTAGGATATTTTCTTGATTAGGTAAGGTTTGCTAGAGTTTGTTAGCAAGATCAGGTCAAGATGTAGTGATGATGTGGCATTCTTATCTTGTGATTCATGCGTGAGTCATGTAGGACGAATTTTAGCTTGTTTTATGCGTGTCTTATGTTGTTTTGAGTCCTAGGAATTTGTTCGGATTTAGTCTTAGGTTATTCTATAAATAGCCTTGAGATTTCTTTGTAACAACATAGATTGTTTTGTGAATCAACTCAAAGTTGTGCATTTTTTCTTTATTGTTTTCATTCAAAAACAATATATCACATTTTGTGAATTGCTGCTTAGGATTTATATTCACGTGAGGACAAGAGTGAGTTTGAGGGTGCTTTGGCTTTAATCAAACAAAATTTGTTCGAAAATTTCCTAGTCTAAATTCTTGGTGGATTCTTTATAGAGTGGAAACTAGACCCTTTGTTGTGACTGGCGATTTTCCTATCAATATTCACATCACTTATAGAAGTTGTGGCGGATCATCACTACAACACAAGGTACGTAAGTACTAAAAGCGCATATAGAATTAGAATTCATGCTTGGTTGATGATCTTGTATGATATTGTTGTTGTTGCTCGATTGACTTTTAGTTGACATGCATGAGAAGTTTATGAAAGTATGAAAAGCATGATTTTATATTGTTTTGACATTCTACATCTATAGTGATATGAATTCTTCATGATTGAATTGGAATGTTAAATTTATTATTATGTTGGCCAATAGCTTAGTAAAGAAGAAAGGAAGTTATTTAAATTGGTTAGTTACTTAATCAACAAGAAAGGAAGTTTGTGAATTTTTATTCACTTGATTATTAGAAGTTAATGAGCAAATATTTATATACATGTAACCACTCACAGTTTAATGTGTGGTCAAGGAAAAGGTAAATAGTTAGCCACTCATAGTTAATGTGTGGTAAAGGAAGTTTAGTTTAATTAACGGAAACACAAGATTATTTTTAGAATCACCTTAAATCGAAGATAATTAAAGTGGCTTGTTTGATTTTATGCATGCTTTTATATGATGTTGTATGTGAGTCATAACTATGGTAAACCCATACGCAAGATTATTATTTGATGTTGTTATTTCTGATGTTTAAAGCTTTCGATTTTGAAGGGCCATTAATATGGTTCCGAAGTGTAATAAAGTTTTAAGTTGGTTTTTGTTTGTTTTTAGTTTTGGATTATTTTTGAGTTTGAGTTTTAAATTTGTGTTGGTTTTAAAGACTTCTGCTGTAGTGCTTTGATAAATGCATTAGTCGTTATTACGGTTGCGGTAACTGTAACACCTTGGAATTTCCTAACTTATCATTCTAGAGTTTCTACAAAACATATTATAAATAATAAAGAATAGTAATTATTATAACTCCTAAGTAACTAGGAAAAACCAAAGCATTGCCGCCACCATAATAACGGCTAAGGCATTTATCAAATTACTACAGCGGAAGTATTTAAAACCAAAAACAATTTAGCCTCAACCTCAAAAAAAAAAAATCTCAAAACCAACACCAAACAAAACAAAAGAAAATCAACTTGAAACTTATTACACTTCTGAACCATATTAATGGCCCTTAAAAACCAAAGGCTTTAAACTTCGGAAATAAAAACAACATACAACAATAATTAAAACAATCCTTAATCATTAAATTAAGAAACTACGAAGACTACAATGCAAGCACTCTCACTCCAGCCCAGCATGAATGACTTATGCTCACTTGTACCTGTAGCTTTCGCTTATTCTAGACAACTACTCGCAATTAAGGGTTATCGTAGGGCCAAGTACAAGACAAAGCCATGCAAACAAAACAACCAGTAAGCAAAGCTGAGCACATAACTTCTAAAGACTATGCAATATGATTAAAATAAAATAAAAGTATAATACACATACATCTTACCGTTGACAACTCTTACCTGTGCATAGACTCAACTTAAAAACAATTAATCATTATATTTAAACTTTGGATTTCGCATCGAACGGGTTTCCTTTCCTTCAATATCTCCCTAATGGGCACCAACTTGGGAGCAACTCCAAGAAGGTATTTCGTATGTCACATAAAGTGACGGAATTCCAGCTCGTTAAAAATATAAAAAAGTACAACGCCTTGTATTGCAATTAGAGGTCATAGGTCATTGTTCCATACGACTCCCCCCATTGTTCATACTCAAGGTATATATGTTCCAAGAGTTTTGCTGTGAATCCTCTTTCACTTTACGTGATTAACCGGGTTAACAATATTACGACTCACATACAACATCACATAAAAACATGCACAGAATCACACAACCCAAATTAATTATCTTTGATTTTAAGTGATTCTAAAAACAATCTGGTGTGTCCTTTAATTAAACTAAACTTCCTTTACCACACATTAACTGTGAGTAGCTAACTATTTACCTCTATCCTTTACCTCACATTAAGCTATGAGTGACAATATGTATAAAAATATTTGCTTATTAACTTCTAATAATTATGTGAATAAAAATTCACAAACTACTTTTCTGGTTGATTAACCAACTAATCAACTTAAATAACTTCCTTTCTTCTTCAATAAGATATTGGCCAACTTTTAAACGGATTATAACATTTCAATTCAATCTTAAAGAATTTGCATTACTATAAATGTGGAATGTCAAACAATATCAAATCATGCTTCTAATTCTTCCATAAACTTGTCATACATGTCAATTCACAATCAAATCAAGCACAACATATAAGATCAACCAAGCATGAATTCTAATTTCTATGTTCACCTTTAGTACTTACGTACGTTGTGTTGTAGTGGTGATCCACCTCAACTTCTAAAAGTCAACCAGATCAAAGACTTCTACATAGAGAAAACCGAAACTAAATTAAAACTTGTTGAATAAGTTCCACAACAACTCTAAACTAACTTTCTACATTGGAAACTTGTCCAAAACATTCCCTATATGGTCTCTATTCAATTCCACACGTTATTTTAATTTTTCCATTTCAAAATAACTGATTTTCGGTATTTTTCCAAAAAATGGCAGCTTTGTAAAATTCCTCAAAAACACTCTAAAATCTTTCTAAATATCATATTTTGATCATAAAACACTATATCCAAGTCCTAAGATCAATACACAATACTAAGATACATTAAAAACAATTATAACTTACTATGTCACATGCTACTATTTTCATTAAGCATAAACATGTGTTAATAAAAATTCACAGCTTTATATATTTATCTAAAACTCATAAAAAATCATAAATTCATCACAAAACTCTTTTACAATCCAGTAACATCATCATGAATCAAATCTATGCTTTAAAATAATTTTACATAAGATAGAACATGTTCATAATATTTATTCCATTGATTTTCAAGATCGCAAAATTTGGGCAGCAACATAATTCAACTTTAAAACCTTTAAAAATCAATCTAAACTTCACAAAATCATCATAAATTCACCCAACAAAAATTCATGATCATAATATTGAATTTTAAATCTTTAAAAATCATTAAATCATGAATTTCATAATTCCATAAACCCGAATTTAAGTTTTCATGATCAAACAAATAAATTCATGCTTTAAACTAAATCATAACTTCATAAAACATAATTAAAACTATAGAAACATGATTAATCATAATTATAAACATGAATTTGCAAGATTGAATCAAGAAAGAAAAACAGAAGAAATTTTTTTTTTTTATAATAGGATCGAAAATTATACCAAAGCAAAGATGAGATCAAGATGCAGTGTTGATGTGGCAATCTTATCTTGTGAGTCATATGGGGACGATTTTTAGTTGTGTTTGTGGGTGTGGTTTAGCTTGTTTGTGTTAGGATTTTGTTGATGATTATACCTATAAATAATCTCAACATTAGATTGTGAAGTTCAGATTTTGATATTGAATAAAAGTTGTTTTGTTTACTTGAAAAACAAAAATACCGAAATTTGAATTGGTGGTTAAATTCTTTAGACTCCAGTGAGATTGATTAGTGGCTTTGAGGGTCAAAGACTAATTAATCAACCTAAATTCGTGAGTTTTGGTGGCCTAGCCTTTAGAAATTCACGAGTTTAGTTCTATCCCTTGTGAGGTTTTGTATTCATACGAAAATTCACATCAGTTCTTCATCCTCAGAATCAGACACTAGATCCACATACACTGGAATGACTGGATTTGGATTCTCGATCTCATAGCACAAACTATCCTTCGATCCATAGCTTTGAGAACTAGAAAGAGCTTCCTTCGCAACCATTTCATCATCTTCCTGATCATTTGGGGGTGGTGTGGGTGGGGTCTCCTCACTTGCATTAGACTCCTGAAACTCCTGCTCCTTTCTTGCAATATAACCTCCCAAATACCTCCAATCGCAACCCCACTGACTAACTGAATCTTTATGCTTGGTGTAATTTGGAAGTCCTCCACCAAAATGAAAGTCACTAAACTTTTCCTTAATCTCCATGTAGGGTGGACGGTTTGGCAAACAACTAACAATTAGAGCAGACACATGATCGGGTTGGTCCCACTGTGGTAGCTTCAATACTGTACTCATATACCAACAATAAAATCGAATTTTCCAAACATATTTTGGGATGGACTCTCATAGTCCTTCATTTGCAACGTCCCCATCTGAGTTTCTTTTCTAGGCATGTTATCCACCATCCTGCACGACATTTAAAACTAATGGGCCATCCCGTCCCCCCCCCCAGCAAAACCAAGATAACGGTTCTAAAATAAAAAGGTTTGGTGGCAAACATACAATTTCTTTTACACATAACTATTCACATAAGCAACATCTCAAAACATGTACTTAAATGCATGAAAGAATAGAAATTAAGTCTTTCATACATGCCCAAACTTCCTACCAAATCTCACCACATGATATTATAGCAATAACACATATACCTGGATTACTTGCATACCTGCACAAGTAAATGATTTTAAACATCTATTTTTCAAAACTTTCTATTTTTGAAAATTACTGTTTTTAGAAAATTTTACATCCATTAACTTCCTAAAATAAGAAATTCCTCTTTCCCAAAATAAAATTTTATTTTATTTCGAAAACTAAGTTCTGGTAACCAATTTGTAACACCCTGCAATTTCCTAACTCCCCTTTATAAATTTCCGGAAAACATATTATAAATAATAAAGAATAGTAATTATTATGACTCCTAAATAACTAGGAAAAACCAAAGCATTGCCGCCACTATGATAACTGCTAAGGCATTTATCAAAGTACTACAACGGAACTATTTAAAACTAAAATCAATTTAGCCTCAACCTCAAAAATAAAATTAATCTCAAAACCAAAACCAAACAAAATAAAAGAAAATCAACTTGAAACTCTATTACACTTCGGAACCGTATTAATGTACACACCTAATTTAGTCCCCCTGTCCCGCGGCAGGACTCTATGATGATTAAAAAACTCATTTCTCTAGAAGATTGGATAATCGAGTATACTTGGGCATAAAAATAAATCTCGGATATTATAAAATTTCCATTCTTATTTAACGGACCTTTTATCCCAATGCCTCTTTTATTATTTTAAATAAATAAATTAAATTAAATTAAAAAAAATCTTTCAAAAAAAAAGGAAAAAAAGAACGTAGCGCGCTTAATTTAGTCACGATGACAGCTCAGCGTGACTAAGTTAGCAGCGCTACCCTAGTAGCGTTGTAGGGTTTCCTACGCTACTGAGCCAACGCGATTCGGCGTACCGCGCTACCAGCCCAGCGCGATTAGGGTTCCCATGCTGTTATAAAAACCTTCATTTCCGTCATTTCTCAAAAAACATTTTTTACTGATTCTCTCCCTCATACTTAACTAATCCGATTATTGCTTTTAAACAACCTTATTTTTTATAATAATTATTTATTATTTATTTGCTATTTATTTTATTTATTTTAAAAAAGTTGCTACAAATTTTGATAATATTGAAACAATAATTCGACTGTGCCCAAATTAACACTCGACGACTCCAATCTTCATACGGGAAGTGGTACGGTTCCTAAGAGCCCTAAAAATCAAACTTGTGGATTTGTTGTTGTTGGTTTTCCGAATCATTTACCGCTTTTATCATTTTGTTTTTGTTAAAGGGCTTAATTTGAATTAATTTATCACATTAAACTAAGATAATTTTTGGACAAATTGTATCATGCTAGGAACCTTGAATTAATCTTAACGACGATTTGACTAAATTATTAGGTTTTATGTGATTTCACCTTAATAATAGTAATTTTGTGTTAGGTTGTAAATTATTATTTTGTGGTTCTTTATATAATTTGTGTATAATTAAGAGAAAACTAGTAATGGCCGCCTACGGGCTAATATGACGCACTCCGCCATATTAGTACCTTCACCCCCGAATCCAACCTTTGGTTCGTAAGATCATAACTTGGAGTCATCCCCATGGGATCGAAAGGGTTATTCGTGCAATTTAGATTATTGTCCCGTATTCGTGTCCCATTCGTAATCAATCTAAATACACGATTTATGAGTTTGATTGCTAAAACTCATTGGCGACTCCTTACTAGCACCGCGCGTATTCGTATATTATTATCTCACTCGAAAAAAGATAATTAAAAAAACAAAAAAAAACGCCAAAATGGTGTAGCGCGACAGACTTTGTCATGCTAACGTCACAGCATCACAAAGCTTGCCGCGCTACAAAAGATAATTTAAAAAACAAAAAAAAAACGCCAAAATAGCTTGCCGCGACAGATTGACCATAGTTTGACTGCATTATTTAGTAATTATTTGCTTCCCTTTTGTTTTATAAAGTTGCTTGTTTTGCTTTTTATATTTTGTGCATATGTAGATTTTCTGAGGTTTTCAAATCAATTTTAATCATAATATATTATTAGCTACCTAAATTAATTGATTACGTAAAATATTTTCCATAATTTTAAATTATATTCTTTGATATCATTTGATTGCTTGGAAGATTTTTCTGCACCAATATATTTGATTTAGTTAATAAAATATTGCAAAAGATATTATTAATCAAATCCTTGATCTTCTTAGGATTTAATTAATAGAATCTTTGATTAAATAGAAACTAACTTATACACTTAACATTTATTAGAAAATTCAAATAATATTAACGATTTCAAAAATACTTTAACTTTTTTCAGATTTTTAATATAATTCGAAACTTTTGGAAATTTACTAATTAATTCCTTTCATTTAGAATTTTATTAGTTTAATTCCAAATTTCTAATAAATCTAACTATCTCACTTTCCCTTGTATTATTTTCAAAAAATCAAACACTTAGAATAATTTTGATATTTATATTTTTTATTAATTTTTTATTTTTCCTATGAGCTTCCCATCAATTAACCTTGATTGTTATAACTCTAATTGTTGAGTCTCGTTTCTTTTTTCTTCTATTTTTCTTCTATCTTTTTTTGTCTTCCCTCATCATCTCTTTGTAAGGATCCAATAATGATAATCTGAAAATTACTAATTGCTTGACAATGCACGATTTTGATCAATGTTTTTAATGACTCACATACAAATAACATCATCACCAATCTTTCAAAAGTTCGGTCTAATAATAGGCCCATTTAGGCCTAAATAACGTATATATGGGCAACATGGACATGAATCCAAACCCATTAAATACAAATTTAATGATAACTTAGCAAAAATCAATAGAAACTTGCAGCGTAACTAACTCTACAACGCTACACAAACAGCGCAACTCTTCTAATTGCGCTACACTGTTAGCATCACAAGTTTAATAACGCTACCTTGCTAGCGCTACTTCTTTTGTCACGCTACAAAGCTAGCGCTAGAACTTTTTTTGCGCTAAAAAGTCATGTATTTGAATAGTTTTGATGAATATGTAGTATTTATTTGAAATTACTCATACACATTTAAATCATAATTAACCCCAACTAAAAGGGTTTTAAGTTATTTTAGAGCCCGTTATGGTTCAATAAGAACCCACTTTGGTTTTTTTTTTCAACATTTTATCTATTAACACATACTGAATGGACACATTCTTGTAAGTGCAATCATTATAATATGAAATTGCAAGGGTTGCTACATATTATTGGCATACAAAATGATGAAAAAATGCCTAATGTAAACAAAAGAAAATTTGTTTGCTTTAGAAAGTGATAATATGTGCTATATTACTACTTTTTTCTAAACACTCCATCCCACCTTTGCATCAAACGCATCATTCTAAGTGTTTCAATTATGAGCCCATGGTTCAACCTACTCTTAAATGTTTGATTTAGAATCTATTGATCAATAGACCCAAGGTCTATAGTTTGGACTGAAATATAATGAAGTTTCAATCAATTATGGTCATTATTTAAAATTCTTCAAATGCAAGCTCAAGAAAATCCGAAGAACATTATTCAAGACGATGTAGACGCATACATACAAGAAACATGATTTGGACCAAAACTAGAACTCCATTCACTTTCTTAGTTTAATTTCTCTCTTTTCTTTTCTTCTTCTTTCATGGTAGAGTTGGAGACTTATGCTGCCAAGTATCATTTATGTACTAATCTCAACTATCAATAAAATGAAATTCATTTCATCTTCAAATTGTACATTCTCTCTCTACTCATCATGTCTTGCTTAAACAATTACAAGTGTATGAACTCATCAAGTTGAGTTAATTAACATGGCAATCAAGAACAAGTTAGAGCATAATTGGCATAATATAGACTACGTTGATCATATCAAATGCATCCTCAATTTGACGCATCCACACCTTGAACAACTTACTCTATATTTTACATCCTTTAAATTAAATGTGTCAATTACTTAATTATGTTATTAAAGCAAAGTGGTTCAAATAAATTCTCTTTTGGGCAACAAACTTTACTTTATTAACCATAGGCTCAGTCATCACGAGTCTAATAGTTTAATTGAGGCTCAATTTAAGTCTCAAAAATTGGGGGCTCACTCCAAGTCCACTTAGTGTTTATTTAAAGATGCAATACACCAACATAAGAGGCACCTTTGAAACCCTAAAAATGTCTCCCTTATCTTGAATAACCTACATTACTGTCTCTTATACACATCTCTCCATGTCTCTCCTTTTCCTTCATATTCACCTTCTCCCTTTCCTTTTCCCCTGCCTCCTTCTGAAGGAAATTGAAGATCATAGCCTTATATGAACTGATTGACCCTAATACATTTGGTTGATCCAAAAATTTATTCAGANTAGCTCTGATTTTCAATGCAAACAAATGGAAATGCATGAAAAGTTGTCAACAAGTAAAGTTTTAAGTAACAGAGTTGCTCAAGTCTAAGAACAAGTTTGTAGCATAGTTTGGGTTAATTATGGGTATTTGAGCCTTCTTTTCCATTTCTTTCTTACACCCTAAGCTTAGCCACGATACAACCCTGAAAAAGCCCTCCTTGAGGTGTAACAAAGATACAAAAAACTTGTGTCTTTACCTTTAACACATCAATAACTCAGAAGGAAGAGCTACGTAAGACCTGATTCCAACTCGAATTGGATACGTATGCAACCTTTCATAAGGTGCGGTCTTAATAGTCCTACATCTTAAGGACATGTAACATGAGTAAAATTTTAAGGGCCCATGTTAAAAAAAAAAAAAAAGGGTCCTTTGAACACAAGACCCACCTAAGGTCTTGGATACTATTTTATTTTAGGACGCACAACTGTCCTTAAAAGAAAATTGCCTTAATGTCACAACTTTCCTTTTATTCACACATACTCTTCTTCATCAAGCTTCTTTCCTTTCTCATGCTCATCATCATCAACTCTTGTAGTGTCATCTTTTAACTCAAACACTCACATACTTCCTTTACTCGTTCCTTTTTATTCCGCAAAATCATCCAACTTCTTCATTTTCTCTTAAAGAATGAATTTTCATAGCTATCTTATACCTATCCATGGCAGCATGAGGCATCACTTTGACTCCATATCATCCTCTCATCACCAAAAACTTTCCTATCTCTTCTAGTTTTGGTCTTCATAAACTTGGCAACTCGTCTACTTCAAGCATTATCATATTCAACACTTCAAAACTTAAGCAAGCAATTATAATATTGATTTCTTATTTCTCTAAAGAGATTCACATTACTAATAGCCAATAGTTGAATTTGAAACAAACTTCTCAAACAAGACAATCACGAAAGTATAAGATGATGGCTCATAATCTAACAACAAATGAGCAAGCTAAAATCATTCCCCTTTGAATCATAATCGTTGTCAAGCATATTATACAACAACTGTAATCAATTTTGGATCCTTAACTTCTACTATTCTTTCTTCCTCATTCTCCTCGTACAAAAAATAATCATGTTTTTTTAAAAAAAAAAAAATCGATTTAGGGAAAGTTGAGACACCCCCATCCCTTGCTTCCTACTAACTCATGCTATGGCACCTCCGTGTTCATTTGTGCATATTTTTTGGTTGTTTTCCCCGTGCTTATTTGTAGCTAATTTGAGCATATAACTAACTTGTACATACTCTTCTAGCTAGCTTTGCATACATATTTGTGACCTTTCTTGTTGCTACAAGTCTCCATACTTATACCACCTTATACACCCTAGGGGCTACGTTCTTTTCAAAATTAGTTATGAAGAGACTTGCTTCTTCTCATTAAGCTTATGACATTTGCTTGTTTCCCCTTATGAAAAAAAAAACATGGAAGTTGCCTCACTTGAAACTTCATTTTGGCGATTATTTTTTGGGAGTATGTCGGATAACCCTCCACAAACTATTGCCATCCCCCCCTACTCGGACCCTCGGTCTCAAAATATAGCTCATTAGTTATATGTCAAAGGTAAAAGGCCCAAGGTCTAATCTATCAATAATACAAGAGCAATTAATGAAGTTAAACTTGAAAAGCTTTCACACACACAAAAAAAAGAAAGAGCTAGAAAATTTAAAAGGCGTAGCATCACAGACTTTTTAGCGCTAACGAAGAGCGCCACAAAATTTTCAGCGCTCCATAGCGTAGCGCAACAAAGTTTGTCACGCTACAGCAGCAGCGCAACTAATTTTCTTGCGCTATGTTATTTGAGGTAAAATTAAGAGCATTTTTACTTTTATCATACCAAATGATGGGATAATTGATTTCTTATTCTTGGAGCACGTTGCATCATAAATGTTAAGAGCATTTTCATTTTTGGTTATAAATTAAGAGCTCATTACTCTTATAATTAAAATAAATTAATCAAGAGCATTTTCACCTTTTGATTATTAATTAAGAGCCCATTACTCTTATAATAAACTAATCAAGAGCACTTCTCAATAGTTCATGGAGCATTATACTTCATTCTATAACATCATTTAGAGAATCATTTGCCAAAGCACTTTTGTTTAATAAAATAAAAGCATACTACTCTTACAATGCTTGGAGCATTCTTCAATAACCTGTTATAAAACAAACTTTTTTTTCATATGCTTGAACATTTGTATGACTACATTTAAATAAGTTATAACAAATAATTCTCTAAATCAACATGTAAGCACAAATTCATCTCATATTTCTCAAAATTATCTTAATTAAAGAATGTTTGAGATAGAAGCACTTACATTACAAAAGAAGAAGCACTTAAAGGAAAAGGCAGAGTAGTGCAAGACAATGTGCTACGCTTACACCTCAGCGTCACAAACCCAAACTCGCTTCCTCAGTAGCGCGACTAACTCTACCACGCTACAACATGTAGCGCGACTAATTCTACAGCGCCATCAGTCAAGCCCAGCAATGAAACCACGCCAATAGCCTACACAACACTACCATGTATTATCAATTCAACATCAACTTTTATAATTTGAGCAACCTTTCAAACACAACAAATGAAGAAACGCTCACTTGGGAGCGTGATAGCAGCAACCGCGCTGAAGGTCTTAGCGCTGTTTCTACTGTCACGTTGACGCATCCGCGTGGTTGGCTTTGTGACGCTACAAGGCTAGCGCTCTTGACTGTGCTTTGTTGTATTTTCAAATGCTTTGACTTTGTTTTTGATGTTAATCCCTTTTCTCACTCCTTTATCCAAAATACTCAAAAGGAAAAATACATTGAGTTAAGGTTTGTGATTTTATGACAACGTCATTAGCTTTTGTCAACAATTCTAGTAAATAAGCGAATTTATTCCAAAAAAGTAATAATGAGCGAATTTATTACACTTTTTCAATAATTTCGGTAAATAAACGAATTTACTCAAAATAGTAATAAATGAGCGAATTTATTACATTTTTTTCAATAGTTTCGGTAAATAAGCGAATTTACTCAAAACGTAATAAATGGGCGAATTTATTACCTTTTCTTCAAATATTCTTAGTATATAAGCGAATTTACTAAAAATAGTAATAAATAAGCGAATTTATTACATTTTTCAATAATTTCGGTAAATAAGCGAGTTTACTCAAAAAAATAATAATTGAGCGGATTTATTACACTTTGTCAACAATTTTGGTAAATAATTGAATTTACTAAAAATAGTAATAAATAAGCGAATTTATTACATTTTCTTCAAACACTTTTTTAGTAAATAAGCGAATTTACAAAAATAGTAATAAATAAGCGAATTTATTATCTTTTCTTCAAACACCTCTTTAGTAAATAAGCGAATTTACTAAAATAGTAATAAATAAGCGAATTTATTACCTTTTTTTCAAACACTTCTTTGGTAAATAAGTGAATTTACTAAAATAGTAATAAATAAGCAAATTTATTACCTTTTCTTCAAATATTCTTAGTAAATAAACGAATTTACTAAAATAGTAATAAATAAGCGAATTTATTACCCTTTTGTGTTCAGATATTTTAGTAAATAAGCGAATTTACTAGATTAGTAATAAATAGACTAATATATTACTTTTGCTTATAAAATTGAATTTACAATGTTTTAATAAATAAACGAATTTATTAAAACTCATTTTCTATATTTCGATTTCAAAGTAAGAAAGTCGATTAATTAGAAAATAACTATTCCAATTTTCGAAAACAAAAAGGTTTTATGTTCTGGAAGCTATTGCTTTCTAAAATCTTGATACACCCATTGGTTAATAAGGAGCCCTCGGTTCCGAATATGGAAGTCTCGAAAAGCGATTCGAGCATACTTTGATTTTCGTCTTACTCAGACTCAATCAAAGTGGGGGCTAACTGTAGACATCTAATTTAGTCATTAGTCCCCGGTCCCGTGGTAAGACTCCATGATGAACAATAAAACCCACTTCTCTGATTATTGGACTTAATTTATATAAGCTCAATATTTGATTTTAAAAAAAAAAAAAAACGAGTTTTAGCGTATCGCGACTCAGCAAGTCGCGCTGCCGCAGCAGCATGACAAGTAAACCAGCACTAGCTGCACAGCGTGACAGCTTGTGTCACGCTGGCTAGTCAGCATTATTAAACTTGTAGCGCTACCTGGCCAGCGTGATAAAACCTGTCGCGCTACACATTTTTCTTATAAATACCCTTTTTTCTCCTCTAAAACGATCCTCTTGACTTTCTTGATTTTTTCTACCCATTCTCACACTTCCAAAACCGATTCTCTTATTCTCCTAAACCTACTTTCTCTCTCTTTCTTCTCCTCTTCTCTTTACACTTAAACTTTTGTCCATCAAATTAAATTATCTTTTTATTTCATTTCTAGTAGTAATAAATAAGCAAATTTATTACAATAATTTTAGTATATAAGCGAATTTACTCAAAATAGTAATAAATAAGCGAAATTATTACATTTTTTTCAATAATCTCAGTAAATAAGCGAATTTACTCAAAATAGTAATAAATAAACGAATTTATTACATTTTTCAATAATGTCAGTAAATAAGCGAATTTACTCAAAATAGTAATAGATACGCGAATTTATTACATTTTTCAATAATTTCAGTAAATAAGCGAATTTAGTCAAAATAGTAATAATGAGCAAATTTATTACCTTATTTCCAGTCAAAAGAATACTTAGTCAAAATACTAATACTAATTTATTTGCTAAGTGTTTTGATAAATAAGCGAATTTATTAAAATCTATTTTCGATTTCAGTTTCGAGAGCCTTTGCTGTCTAAAATTTGCTACGCCCATTGGTTAATGAGGAGTTCATGGCTTTGGATATGAAAGCCTCGAAAAACGATTCGAGCATACTTTGATTGTCGTCTTACTCAGACTCAATCAAAGTGGGGGCTAACTGTAGACACCTAATTTAGTCCCCCTGTCCCGCGGCAGGACTCTATGATGATTAAAAAACTCATTTCTCTAGAAGATTGGATAATCGAGTATACTTGGGCATAAAAATAAATCTCGGATATTATAAAATTTCCATTCTTATTTAACGGACCTTTTATCCCAATGCCTCTTTTATTATTTTAAATAAATTAAATTAAATTAAATTAAATTAAATTAAAAAAAGATCTTTCAAAAAAAAAAAAAAAAGAACGTAGCGCGCTTAATTTAGTCACGCTGATAGCTCAGCGTGACTAAGTTAGCAGCGCTACACCAGTAGCGTTGTAGGGTTTCCTGCGCTACTGGGCCAGCGCGATTCAGCGTACCGCGCTAGCAACCCAGCTCGATTAGGGTTCCCACGCTGTTATAAAAACCTTCATTTCCTTCATTTCTCAAAAAACTTTTTTTACTGATTCTCTCCCTCATACTTAATTAATCCGATTATTGCTTTTAAACAACCTTATTTTTTATAATAATTATTTGTCATTTAGTTGCTATTTATTTTATTTATTTTAAAAAAGTTGCTACAAATTTTGATAATATTGAAACAATAATTCGACTGTGCCCAAATTAACACTCGACGACTCCAATCTTCATACGGGAAGTGGTACGTTTCCTGAGAGCCCTAAAAATCAAACTTGTGGATTTGTTGTTGTTGGTTTTCCGAATCATTTACCGCTTTTATCATTTTGTTTTTGTTAAAGGGCTTAATTTGAATTAATTTATCACATTAAACTAAGATAATTTTTGGACAAATTGTATCATGCTAGGAACCTTGAATTAATCTTAACGACGATTTGACTAAATTATTAGGTTTTATGTGATTTCACCTTAATAATAGTAATTTTGTGTTAGGTTGTAAATTATTATTTTGTGGTTCTTTATATAATTTGTGTATAATTGAGAGAAAACTAGTAATGGCCGCCTACGGGCTAATATGACGCACTCCGCCATATTAGTACCTTCACCCCCGAATCCAACCTTTGGTTCGTAAGATCATAACTTGGAGTCATCCCCATGGGATCGAAAGGGTTATTCGTGCAATTTAGATTATCGTCCCGTATTCGTGTCCCATTCGTAATCAATCTAAATACACGGTTTATGAGTTTGATTCCTAAAACTCATTGGCGACTCCTTACTAGCATCGTCCGTATTCGTATATTATTATCTCACTCGAAAAAAGATAATTAAAAAAACAAAAAAAACGCCAAAATAGCGTAGCGCGACAGAATTTGTCACGCTAACGTCGCAGCGTCACAAAGCTTGCCGCGCTACACCTGCAGCGTGACAAACTTTGTAGCGCTGCACAGTCAGCGTGACAAANGCGCTGCATAGTCAGCGTGACAAAATTTGTAGCGCTGCATAGTCAGCGTGACAAACTCTGTCACGCTACCACGCAAGCGTGACTGAAATTCCTGCGCTCCTGTTTTTTCGCAAAATACTTCTAAAAAAGTCCATTTCACCTTTCCTTAAGCAAATTTTTTAGGTCTAACTTGACCTATGGACGGTTTGGGAAAGATGACCAAAACTTTTGGGACCCTAAAATCCGGGGCCCCTACAATTAATGGCCATCAAAACCAAAGACTTTAAACGTCGGAACTAAAGACAACATCCAACAATAGTTAAATAAATCCATAAGTAATTAAATTAAGAAACTACGAAGACTACAATGCAAGCACTCTCACTCAAGCCACCATGATAACGGCTATGGCATTTATCAAAGTACTACTTTTCTTGTTGATTAACCAACTAATCAACTTAAACAACTTCCTTTCTTCTTCAATAAGTTATTGGCCAACTTTTAAATGGATTATAACATTCTAATTCAATCTTGAAGGATTTGTATTACTATTAATGTGGAATGTCAAACAATATCAAATCATGCTTCTAATTCTTCCATAAATTTGTTATACATGTCAATTCACAATCAAATCAAGCACAACAACAAAGCATATAAGATCAACCAAGCATGAATTCCAATTTCTATGTTCGCCTTTAGTAGTTACGTACCTTGTGTTGTAGTGGTGATCTGCATCAACTTCTAAAAGTCAAGTAGATCGAAGTCTCCTACATAGAGGAAACCGAAACTAAATTAAAACCTTGTTGAGTAAGTTCTACAACAATTCTAAACTAACTTTCTACATTGGAAACTTGTCCAAAACATTTCCTATAAGGTCTCTATTTAATTCCACACTTTATTTTAAATTTTACATTGCAAAATGCTTGATTTTCAGTAATTTTCAAAAAATGGCGGCTTTGTAAAATTCCTCAAAAACACTCTAAAACCTTTCTAAATATCATATTTTGATCATAAAATATTGTAGTCATGTCCTAAGATCAACATACAATACTTAGATGCATAAAAAACAATTATAACTTACTGTGTCACATGCTACTATTTTTATTAGGCATAAACATGTGTTAATAAAAATTTACAACTTTATTTATTTATCTAAAACTCATTTACAACTCATATAAACATCATAAATTCATCATAAAACTCTTTTACAATCCACTAACATCATCATGAATCAAATCTATGCTTTAGGATAATTTTTCATAAGATAAAACATGTTCATAATATTTATTCCATTGATTTTCAAGTTTGCAAAATTTGGACAGCAATATAATTCAACTATAAAACCTTTAAAGATCCATCTAAACTTCACAAAATCATTATAAATTCACCCAACAACAATTCTTGATCATAATATTGAAGTTTAAATCATTAAAAAACCTTAATAGCATGAATTTCATAAACCCTAATTTAAAATTTCATGATCGATAAAACAAATAAAGTCATGCTTTAAACTAAATCATAACTTTATAAAACATGATTAAAACTATAGAAACATGATTGATCATAATTATAAATATGAATTTGCAAGATTGAATCAAAAAAGAAAAAGAGAAGAAATTTTTTTTTGTAGTAAGTTCGAAAATTATACCAAAGAAAAGAGGGAGGAGGGGTGGCCGGGGGTGGTTGCAAGGACGGCGCGACAGCAGCAGCCAGCAGCAGGGTCACCGGCGAGGGCTCCAGCGAAGAAGTGACAGGTTTTTTTTTTTTAAATTTCGAACAAATTTTTTTTTCATTTCTTTTTCTCTCAAAGTGTTTTTTGGAATCCTAATTCACCAAAGTTGCAAATTAAATTTGAAATTTTTTGGGTATTAAAGGGTATTTATAGGCCCCAAAGTAGGGTTTGGTGCAATTACATAAATACCCTTAATGTTTGAAACTCTAAAAATTCCATTTTTAGAAACTTTCCAAAATATTTAATAAAACATGAAATATTATTTATAAACATAAAATAATTACTTTGACTAAAATTTATTTAAATTTCCTTTCTTTAAATTTTTATTGAACTTAATTTCTCAATAAAAATATTAAAAAAAATACATATAAAATATGACAATAACTCCTTAAAACACGTGAAAATATGGGGTATTACAGTAACACTTTCGTTTTTCCTGGATATTTTGGAGTTTTAATAATTATCATTCTTTATTATTTATAATATGTTTTCCGGAAAAACTAGAGAAGGAAGTTAGGAAATTCCAGGGTGTTATAGATATGGTGAGATTACATGGAGTAGCTAAAACCACTGTTAGTGACATAGATTCTAAATTCATGAGTCACTTCTAGAAGTCACTGTGGAAGCTGGTAATGATACAAAACAAAGTGATAACTTCGAAGGTTTGATAAAGGCTTCTAAAAATGATGCAAGTATGGGGGAAATAATGGCTTATGGAGATTCAAGGCTTTTGGGATCTTTAAAAACATTATCACGGGTGTGTACGGTGACACATGAATTTACTTGATCATTTGAAGCAAAGGAAAGAATGGCAGAATTAGGGGAATAAGATGGTTTTTGCCTATGAGTTTTCTCCCACTTCAGTTGATAGTTTTTTCTCATTTCAGGCTTTTATTGTTTTGGGTCTAGTGGAGCATTATGCATCATATTGTATCTAGCGGTCAAGGAAAATACGTTTTTGAAGGTTTCTTGATCAAAATATCGAATCTTGAAGAGTTTCTTGAAGATTTACACATTTTCTTGAAAAATGCGCAAAAACGAGCAAACTAATGTGGCGTGTTTTTGCGTCAAACTTCATGGTTCTTGGGCAACGTGATTTTCTGAGAATCTTGGGTGGATTTTGCTGGATAATCTTGTTTATCAAGGTCTTCGCACGCTTGTTAGGATATTTTTTGTTTAGATATAGTTTGTTAGAGTTTGTTAGCAAGATAAGAATGACATACAGTGTTGATGTGGCAAACTTATCTTGTGAGTTGTGTGTGTGTGTGTGGGACGATTTTTCCCGTTGTTTGTGCGTGTATTTTAGCTTAATTTTTTTAGGATTTTGTTGATGATTATGCCTATAAATAATCTCAAAATTAGTTTGTAAAATTCAGATTAGAGAAATTCAATAAACATTATTGTTTAAGTTTTATTTGTTTTCTACAAAACAAACACAAAACCGAAGGTGTGAGAATTTTCGAGTGTGAGGAAAATTCGAGCATATTGAGAGTTGGTGCTTAGGCATTAGACTCTTGTGAGGATAATTTTAAGAATTGAGGGTGCATAGCTTTGATCAATTCATAAAATTATTCGACCTAGATCGCTTTTCTTGGTGCTTTGCTTTAGAGAAAACCGAACTAGTTTTCTATCTTTGTGTGGTTGGTGATTTTATATCCTTAATCACATCAGGTAAGGACGAAATCACTCTTCAGTACTTCATATCATCCATAGACTGATGGGCAGACTCTTATATGCTTTGTCAAGCTCCTATTTCGAAACCTTTTGAAGTTGAGACAGATGCTAGTGGCATGGGAATTGGTGCAGTGTTGGTTCAAGGTAAGCGGCCTATAGCTTATTTCAATGAGAAATTGAATGGAGCAAGGTTGAACTACTCTACCTATGACAAGGAATTCTATGCTATTGTTTAAGCATTGATGACTGGAGTCATTATCTACGACCAAGTCACTTTGTATTTCATTCTGATCATGAGGCTCTGAAGCATATCAATGGCCAACATAAACTCAATAT
Source organism: Suaeda aralocaspica (assembly GCA_016808085.1). Lineage (NCBI taxonomy): Eukaryota > Viridiplantae > Streptophyta > Magnoliopsida > Caryophyllales > Amaranthaceae > Suaeda > Suaeda aralocaspica. Next base: position 186,985 of record PYUH01000147.1, read on the forward strand.
AAGACATGCTAAGTGGGTTGAATTTTTACAGTCTTTGCACTTTTCATCAAATTATTAAGAAGGCAAATCTAATGTGGTTGTTGATGCTCTATCAAGGAGGTATGCTTTAATTGGTGTTCTAAATTTCAAATTTCTTGGTTTGCTATACAGTATTACGAGCAAGATGGAGATTTTGGTCCTATATATTGACAAATTACGAAGGGCTCAATGGGGTCTTATGTGCTACATGATGGTTTCTTATTCAAAGGGAACCTACTATGTATCCCTAAGTGTAGTATTCGTGAATTGCTCGTCAGAGAGGCGCAGGGGGGTGGCATTGCAGGTCAGTTTGGCATTACAAAAACATTGACAATGTTGCAGGAACATTTGTATTGGCCTAGAATGATTGCAGATGTTGAAGCAGTTATCTCACAATGTGTTGTTTGTCAGAAAGCAAAGGCATCCTTCCATCAGGGATTCTACACACCATTGCCAGTGCCAGAAGCCACTTGAGATGACATTTCTATGGATTTTATAGTTGGTTTCCCTAGAACTGCAAGGCAAAAGGATGCTATAACGGTTGTGATTGACAGGTTTTCAAAGATGGCTCATTTCGTACCTTGTCACAAGACTGATGATGCTGTGAATGTTGCAGAGCTGTATTTTCGAGACATTGTTAGGTTAAATGGGGTGCTGAAAATAATTGTGAGTGACAGGGACACGAAAGTCATGAGTTATTTCTGGAAGTCATTGTGGCGTTTGATAGGAACGAAACTACTCTACAATACTTCTTATCATCCACAAACAGATGGTCAAACTGAGGTCACAAACAGAACAAAAGGCGTCCTACTTTGTTGATTGGTAAGCAAGACACAGAAAGATTGGGACTTGAAGTCAGCTCATGCAGAGTTTGCTTATAATCGTTCACCTACATATGCAACTAAGCAAGACGGTTATGGGGGTGTGCAAGGTGATCCACCGCACAGGGCCCCCAAAATCTAGATATATATATATATTAGTTTACTATTAAGACTAATAAGCAAAGTTGGAGTAATGGTTAGAGTGATAGCTTTTAACCTAATGGTCAAGGGTTCAATTCTTGTAATCAACAAATTATAATTTTTTTTGGAACAAATACATTAGCATTTATTACAGTAATTTAATGTCTACAGTCATTGCTATTACTACAGCTAACTTAAAACTAATTACGTTGAACAGGGCCCTAATTTGATAAGTTGAACATGGCCCTAATATTATTTGGCGATTGTAGCCCCGGCCCTGCAACTAAGCATTCACCTTTTGAAGTTGTTTATGGAGTCAATCCCAAGCTGCCCATTGATTTCGTGGCTATTCCCAAAGGTGAGCTCGTTCATAAAGATGCTTTAGCTAAAATTGAATACATGCAAAAGTTACATGCACAAGTTAGAGCAAGAATTGAGCATGTGAATGATATCTACAAGACAAGAGCTAACAAAAACAAAGTTAAACACACATACAAGGAAGGAGATTTAGTATGGTTACATCTAAGGAAGGAAAGATTTCCTAATCAAAGCAAAAACAAGTTAATGCCTAGGTGTGATGGACCATTCAAAATCGTGAGCAAGATAGGGGACAATGCATATAAACTCGGATTGCCAAGAAAATATGGTGTTCATGCTACATTCAACATTGGTGATTTGTCTCCTTATGTTCCTGATGATCAACTTCGAGGTTTGAGGACAAACTCTTTAGAAGAAGAGGAGGATGATACGAAACAAAGTGATAACTTCGAAGGTTTAATAAAGGCTTCTAAAAATGATGCAAGTATGGGGGAAATAATGGCTTATGGAGATTCAAGGCTTTTGGGATCTTCAAAGACATCATCATGGGTGTGTGTGGTGACACACGAATTTACTTGATCATTTGAAGCAAAGGAAAGAACGGCGGAATTAGGGGAATAAGATGGTTTTTGCCTATTAGTTTTCTCCCACTTCAGTTGATAGGGTTTTTCTCATTTCAGGCTTTTATTGTTTTGGGTCTAGTGGAGCATTATGCATCATATTCTATCTAAAGGTCTAGGAAAATACGTTTTTGAAGGTTTCCTGATTAAAAGATCGAATCTTGAAGAGTTTCTTGAAGATTTACACATTTTCTTGAAAAATGCGCAAAAACGAGCGAACTAGTGTGGCGTGTTTTTGCGTCAAAATTCATGGTTGTTGGGCAATGAGATTTTCTGAGAATCTTGGGTAGATTTTGCTGGATAATCTTGTTTAGCAAGGTCTTAGAAAGTTTGTTAGGATATGTTTTGTTTACATATAGTTTATTAGCAGGATAAGAATGACATGCAGTGTTGATGTGGCAAACTTATCTTGTGAGTTGTGTGTGTGTGTGTGGGATGATTTTTCCCGTTGTTTGTGCGTGTATTTTAGCTTAATTTTTTTAGGATTTTGTTGATAATTATGCCTATAAATAATCTCAAAATTAGTTTGTAAAATTCAGATTAGAGAATTCAATATACATTATTGTTTAAGTTTTATTTGTTTTCTACAAAACAAACACAAAACCGAAGGTGTGAGAATTTTTGAGTATGAGGAAAATTCGAGCATATTGAGAGTTGGTGCTTAGGCATTAGACTCTTGTGAGGATAATTTTAAGAATTGAGGGTGTATAGCTTTAATCAATTCACAAAATTATTCGACCTAGATCGTTTTTCTTGGTGCTTTGCTTTAGAGAAAATCGAACCAGATTTCTATCTTTGTGTGGTTGGCGATTTTCTATCCTTAATCACATCAGGTAAGGACGAAATCACTCTTCAGTACTTCATATCATCCATAGACTGATGGGCAGACTGAGGTGACAAACAGGACCCTGGGAGTGTTACTGCGTGGATTGGTTAGCAAAACTCAGAAGGATTGGGACATGAAATTGGCGCATGCTGAGTTTGCTTATAACAGATCACTTACTTATACAACCAAGCATTCACCCTTTGAAGTTGTATATGGAATGAATCCCAAGCTACCAATTAATTTTATTTGTTTTCCTAAAGGTGAATTGGTTCATAAGGATGCTTTAGCCAAGATTGAATATATGTAGAAGTTACATGCACATGTTAGAGCAAGGATTGAAAAGGTAAATGATCAGTAAAAGCTCGCACAAATAAGCACAGAAACCAACGTGGACATCAGGAAGGCGATCTGGTTTGGCTACACCTAAGGAAGGAACGATTTCTTAATCAGAGGAAAAATAAATTGATGCCTAGGTGTGATGGTCCTTTAAAAATATTGATGAAAGTTGGTGATAATGCTTATCAGCAGGAGTTGCCAGGAGATTATGGAGTTCATGCTACTTTCAATATAGGTGATTTATCTCCTTACATTGCTGATGAATAACTTCGAAATTTGAGGTCAAACTCTTTTGAAGAAGGAGAGGATGATAAAAGGGTAAATGGCAATACATATATGGATCACAACTTCGAAAGTTTGTTTGTGAATGCTAGCAAGGATGCAACCATGGGTGAATTGTTTGCTTATGGGGACTCATGTCATATGGGTGCATCCAGGGGTGGGATTTGCTTGTGCATGATTTCACACACTTAGTGGCACACAAATCAAGGACGAAAATCATACTAGTTGTATTTGGTGGGCTTTTGGTCGCCTAATACTAGTTGACAATATATAAGTTATTCAAACATTTTGTCAACCATTGTTCTTTCATATATAATTTATTCACCAATATGTTATTTCCTGAGGTTTTCTAGCTATAAAACAAAAAACTATCAAAATTAGGAGTAAAATTTAGCTCAATCTCAATATTATATCTTGCCATTCAATACATTTCATATATTTAACATAAGAGATCGTCAACACATTATTTTATATCATTTGAAACTTCAAGTTTCCACAACATGCAGTTATTAAACCCTGGCGGCTTAATTTAATTATCACATCCGATTACTTTTCTAAAACTGATGAGTTGTCGAACACTAGTAATCACTTTATATTAGACATATACTTCATGCATGACCATGCATATTTATATGATGTGATATAATTAACATATGTTTCTTTCTATACTTTGCAAGACAATCAATTAATACTTTATCTAATAATAATAATTTTTCCATACTCTAAAGGAGCATGGGACATTTTACACTCTTCTGGAATATTTAAAATAATGTTGGTACATATCAATTTTTTAAAACATAAATATATTTTTCTAAAAATTTATCAGAACATATCACTTAGCTTTTTTCCTATTCAACGGCAATAATTTTTAGTACCCATTAGTAGTCTACCACACTTCATGATTGCTGAGTGTTCATTAGCAACTCTGCGACATTAATTTTAATAAGAGCACTTATAATTGGTACATAGTCACTGACAATTCATTCATACTCATCTTAAGGATGATACCATTCTATATATTTAATTATCATCTGAAGCAACGTATCATTACATATATTTAATTATCATGTGGTCAGTTATATCATTGTATGTATCAAACAAACCATAAGTGTATTTTATAATGCATTAGATAAATATCATCACCCTCTAATATTTGCATATAGGGAGCATCTAACAACCTTAAAATCTCATACACCTCTTATGCCATGAATTCTTTTGGCAATGTCATGTATCAAGTAAAGCAAAGTTATTCTTTTCCTCTTACCCAATGATAAGAATTTTATATAGAAAGTTATCAAAATTAAAATATAGGCATAATGAATACATTTTTCAATTTAGAATCTTATAATGTCATGTTCAATTTCTTTAACTCATAATTTCTCTTACTCAAATGAATATTACGTAGTGATGTTTGCAATATTTATGAAACTTTTACAACCATATCCTTGCAATTCTTACTCATTGTCAAGCAATTGCTTGATTGCCAATGGAGACCCTTTATTTTATTTTATTTTTTTTAAAAAAAAGTATTGCCCGTTTCATTAAAATTTCCATTGCCACAACAAAATCTAGCGGTAGCACATATATTCAATAAAAATTGTTATTTGACACCCAAGGTTAATTTGTTCACGAAAAGTTCGCAAACAAATAGTGAAGGTAATTTTCTTGGAACTAAAAGTTGGCTCATTTGACTCCAATCAAATGAAAAATTCTTTATGTTCAGTTGGACCTAGTAACCGGTTGTATTATGGACATCCACATCAAAAAACTGACATATTTTTAAATCTTACACAAGCGAAAGAGGAAGGATGTAGGCTTATATACATGTATTCAATAAAGATAGTTATCAAAAACCCAAGGTTCATTCGCAAAAAGCTCACGACCATTCATTTGCACAACCCCAGCTCGTATACCTTCTTCACGCTTTTTGGCAGCATCATCCCTTCTTGCAGATTCTTTAGCATCCTGCAATAAAGCCGGTGAATGTAATTGGCATCCATTAAGTGAACAATCTAAAACATGAACAATACATTCTTAGTAAATTCAAGCAATATAGAGTTTGTTAGCAACTCTATATTTTTGTCACAATGGCTAACCACAAACTCTATGTTGAGTTGTTAGCAAGCTGTAGCAGAGGATAAAAAAAATCTATTTAAACCAACTCTACAATTGAACAAGTTAGTAGCTAACAAACACAGGAAACAAAAATCTGCTATTGCTTTTTCCTCTCTGTTTGGTGAAGAGAAGGTCAGAGACTCAGAGCCAATGAAAAGCTCAAAAACTACACTACTAAAAAAGTAAAAAAAGTGAAACATAGCACAAATCTACTGGCCAATGAATAAAGCAAAATCATCCCATTCCATGATATGGAATCTCCAGAGTCCTTGGCACAAAACTACTGGCCAATGAATAAAGCAAAATCATCCCATTCCATGATATGGAAGCTCCAGAGTCTTTGCCACGCCACTTATATCCTCCAATTTACTATTTTTCAACATAATAAATGAATTTACATACAATCCATATGGCGCATATTCATCAAAGACATCCTCTACACATATTATTATCCGAAAAGCCTACTCCAAATATTGGGGAGCAACATCCTAACACATTGAGGTTAGAATATAACCACATACCACAGGACATCATTAAAGGATAAAGTATTGCGATGGTGAGAATATAAAGATCTAAGAAAAAACAAAACTAATCCATATTATATAACATAGTCAATCATAACTTTCAAAGGCACTTCCTCAAGTAAGTTTAAATCTACAAATAATCCAGCATACAATATTACAAGTTTATAGACAGTTACATGTCTCTTTCAAGTTTCAAATACCAATTTAAAGAGAAATACATAAACCAACGGAAAAATAAAAATAATGGAAGTTTTAGGTACTAAGGTGAGGTCGCCTAATGTACTCCGTGTTATATATTTTATATATATATTTATATAAAAATATTACTCTTTACAAATAAAAATGGGTTATGGGTATCACTAGACTCATACTCAGATCCATTTTTTCCACTTTGGTTCCAAAATTTTAAGACCCATATGCGTGAAAACGGATGTGGGTATACGGATCCGGAGTGGGTACAGGACCCATTGCCATCCCGATAGACTACAAAAATAAATAGCCTATAAGCTAAACAAAACAATGGCATTTTACACAATGTATTATGCAAGAGAAAGTACTAAAACAATGCAAAGCTTTTTGGTTTTTTATTGTTATGATACATATTAGTGTGAAGGATACTTCAGTAAGTTCTAATCATGTTAAAGGAGGAATCTCTATAAAGGATTTTCTATAAATAGCATACAAAATATAGAGAAAGTATCCTTCACTCCAAATTACCCATTTGATATGCTATTTAAGGCAAAGGATTGACATTGTTAATGAACAAATTATTCAAACTAATTTTGATATACAAGCAATAGAGAATTATATGACATTGACATACTGGAGTTATTTTTTTTTTCTTCTTAATAAGTTTGCTCACTTACACCCTCAAATCTTTCCCTACCAAAGCGGTATGAGTAATATGAAACAGGGGAAGTAACAATTATCTTAAGTTTATTTGTTGTACTGTAGTTATCATAGGAGGATTTTTCCAATATTATCAATCCATATCATCATATTCTTTTTATCTCAATCTTGAATTTTCACCTTCTATAATGCTCAAGTACAAAAACATGTAAATGCACATGACAACTTGTTCCATTAGAGGTGAAGTAGAAGATAACTCCTTTTTTAAAGATTCTTATTAAAGACAAACTTGTTAACATTTTTTAGGTCAAATTAAACTCATAATATATACTCCGTCATAACCATGAAATTGACAAAGTTTATGGGGCATTGTACTAGAAAGGTGCGAGGAGCAAAAGGGGCTCATAAGTCAGTTTTTAGCCTACTTTTTCTGATTTGTAATTGCTTGCTTTAATTCAATTTACTAAATTTTAAATTAATTATTATTTTACTTTCCTGCAGCCCATAAATATCGAACCTTGCGCCTCCTCAACACATCAACAACTTAGCATGTTAGCAACAAGAGTACATTTCAGCCCAAGATGAGTGGGTCATTCTCAGCCTTTCAATCAAACCAAATCAATATCATTCTTTCAGATAAGAAGCAAACAGCAGGATTGGCAAGCATAGATTAGATTAGTTTAGGTTAGCGCAATTTTTCTTCTTCTCTTTGTTTGATTACGAAGGTAATAGTAGTAGTAGCAAAGGCAATAGCGTAGCAATAGAATAATAGGTTGTAGTAGTTCGTATTTCCATCTTCTTCTTTAGCTTAGGTTAGAATAGGAACTTAATTTCAGTTAGATTACTTTAATTTCTCTTAAACCTTTGATTTATTTTTCAGAATTTATCCATCGATTTTACACCTCCTTCGCATTTTCGTTTCTAAGCAAGGTATTTTTATGTAATTTCTCTTCTTTTCGATTCAATAGCTTTTGATTTTATTAGCTTATATTTAGCTAACTGATGCAATTTCGTAGGCCTCATTATGTTCATTTACGCTTTTATGCTTGTTCATTTGCATTCCTTCGCTTAATATATGATTTGTGAGTGGTGTTATTTTCTAAGATTGGGGAAAACCAAACAGTTCATAATTTTGTTACATATTCAAATTTGTGAATTTGGATTGTTAGTGATACAGTATATGATGTGAATTTTGTTATAGACAAACGCCACTCACACAAAGAAACTTAGACTTCAAATTTGATAAAGCTATGCACCACAAATCTGAACTTCTAAGGCGAATAATTAGTAGAATTTGATTAAAGCAAAGCACCCTCAAATCCTAAGAACTATCCTCACGTGAGATAAAGCAAAGCACCACTCACTCAATTCGAATTCCTCACAAGAAACTCTCAAAAATTGTTTACTTCGTGAAACAAAAGAAAACCGGAAACACTTTGTGTTTAATCTCTTTAATCTGAATTTTATTGATGTAATTTACATCCTATTTATAGGCTAAACATATCACACAATATTTCAGAAATCTAAACATATCCTAACTACCTTAGATATATGACATAACAAACTAAGATTAGGATAACAAGAAAATCCTAACAAAACCGGATACATATCTTGCACCATATATTTTGTAATCTGATTTCTAGTCTAAATCTTAGATATTTTGCAAATCAAATCTAACCACCATATATCCGAATAACAACCTTAGGTTGACAAAGTCAAACAACACAAAATCCCGCGTTGACAACGTTGCCCAAAACTTCAAAAATCTTCCAAAAATCCCGCCATATGCATTGCTTGATTTCTCGTTGATTTTTGTTGGACTTGCGATTTCAAGAACTTCAAGAAACTCTTCAAGATTCAATCTTTATTTCAAGAAACCTCCATTTTTGTGTTTCTCATGCTTGATTCCATCAACCTTGACTCATAAACTAATCAAGAAAATAACAAAACACCATATGGTAAAACCCTATCAAATGACGTGGGAAGAAAACCCATATAGCTCAACACTTCTAAACTACTAACTATACTTGCTTTACATTTACGTGAATAAGCTTGTGCATGTCACCATGCACACGTAGAAATCCACCCTAGCCAACCCAAGAAGCCTTGTGTCTCCATAAGCCACTAACTCCCCCAAGGTTGCTTCTTGTTTTCCACCTTCAATCAAACCCAAACCCTCGAAGTTTTGCTCATTGATATGCGTATCATCCTCCTCTTCTTCAAAAGAGTTTGTCCTCAAACCTCGAAGTTGGTCATCAGGAACATAAGGAGCTAAATCACCAATGTTGAAAGTAGCATGGACTCCATATTCTCCTGGTAATTCCAATTTATAAGCATTATCCCCCACTTTACTTATGATCTTGAACGGTCCATCACAACGAGGCATAAGTTTATTCTTCCTTTGATTTGGAAATCTTTCCTTCCTCAAGTGTAACCAAACCAAATCCCCTTCTTTGTAGACATGTTGTGATTTATGTTTGTTTGCTCGTGCCTTGTAAATATCATTAACCTTCTCAATTCGAGCCCTTACTTCTGCATGAAGTTTTTGCATATACTCAACCTTAGTCTTGGCATCTTTGTGTACCAACTCCCCTTTAGGAATACTTACAAAATCAATTGGTAACTTAGGATTAACTCCATAGACAATCTCGAAAGGTGAGTGCTTAGTAGCATAAGTAGGTGACCTATTATAAGCAAATTCAGCATGAGCAAGCTTCAAATCCCAATCTTTTTGTGTTTTACTAACCAAACCACGCAACAAAACCCCTAGTGTTCGATTAGTGACTTCTGTTTGGCCATCTGTTTGAGGATGATAAGATGTGCTAAACAAAAGTTTCGTGCCTATTAACCTCCAAAGTGACTTCCAAAAGTAGCTCATGAATTTTGTGTCTCTATCACTTACAATAGTCTTTGGAACCCCATGCAACCTTATGATGTCTTTAAAGTATAAATCAGCCACATTCATAGCATCATCTGTCTTGTGACATGGTGTAAAATGAGCCATCTTTGAAAATCTATCAACCACTACCATAATTGCATCTTTTCCCCTTGCTGTCCTTGGTAACCCTACAATGAAATCCATAGAAACATCCTCCCAAGGTCCCTCTGGCACTGGCAATGGAGTATAAAAACCTTGATGAAAGGCTGCCTTTGCCTTTTGACAAGTAGCACATTGAGCAATTATGGCCTCAACATCAACAATCATCTTTGGCCAATAAAAATGTTCTTGCAACATGGTTAGTGTCTTTGTAATGCCAAAATGTCCAGCAATACCTCCTCCATGAGCCTCCCTTACTAGCAACTCACGTATAGAACACTTAGGTATGCACAATAGATTACCTTTAAACAAAAACCCATCATGTAGCACATAGGAACTCATAGACCCCTTTGAAAGTTGCGCCATTATTGGTCCAAAATCACCATCTTGCTCGTAAAATTGAGTTATCAACTCTAACCCAAGCAACTTAAAGTTCAAAACACCAAGCAAAGTATACCTTCTTGACAAAGCATCAGCAACAACATTAGACTTCCCCGTTTTGTACTTTGAAGAGAAGTGAAAAGATTGCAAAAATTCAACCCATTTAGCATGTCTTGGATTCAATTTTTGTTGACCATTAATGTGCTTCAAAGCTTCATGATCAGAATGTAATATGAAGTGATTAGGCCTTAAATAATGACTCCAATGATCCAAAGCTCTAATAATGGCATAGAACTCCTTGTCATATGTAGAATAGTTCAGTTTAGCACCATTCAACTTCTCACTAAAGTAAGCAATTGGCCTCTTCCCTTGGACTAGAACAGCACCAATTCCAACCCCACTTGCATCCGTCTCTACTTCAAATGGTTTAGAGAAATCTGGTAAGGCTAGTATGGGTGTGTTACAAAGCAACTTCTTAATCAATTCAAAAGCTTCTTGTGCCCCCTTAGTCCACTCAAACTTAGGCTTATCCTTCTTAATGCATTCGGTTATAGGAGCAACAACAGATGAAAAATTCTTCACAAACCTCCTATAGAACGAGGCTAACCCATGAAAAGCACGTACTTCAGTCACGTTTTTTGGTGTTGGCCATGATTTTATAGCTTCCACTTTAGATGGATCAACAGAAACCCCATCTTTGGACACAATATACCCCAAAAACGTCACACTTGGTACCATGAAATAACACTTTTCGAGCTTAGCATAGAGCTTTTGTTCTCGTAATGTCCCAAACACACTCCTTAGATGGCTTAGATGATCATTAACACTCTTGCTATACACCAAAATATCATCTAAATATACCACTACAAACTTACCAATGTATGGCTTTAAGACCTCATTCATCAACCTCATAAACGTACTAGGTGCATTAGTTAACCCAAAAGGCATGACTAACCATTCATAAAGCCCTAGCTTTGTTTTAAAACCTGTTTTCCATTCATCACCTTCCTTCATTCGAATCTGATGATATCCACTCCTTAAATCAATCTTTGAAAATAATTGAGAACCATGTAATTCATCTAGCAAATCATCCAATCTAGGTATAGGAAACCTATACTTGACGGTTATATTGTTAACTGCCCTTGAATCAATACACATTCTCCACGTCCCATCCTTCTTAGGTACTATTAATGTAGGCACAGCACATGGACTCATGCTCTCTCTCACGTATCCCCTCTCCATTAATTCCTCAATCTGCCTTTGTATCTCCTTTGTCTCCTCTGGATTACATCTATATGCAGGCTTGTTAGGAATTTGAGACCCAGGAATAAGATCAATTTGATGTTCAATCCCTCTTATTGGTGGTAATCCTGGTGGCAACTCATTAGGAAACACATCTGAAAACTCATTCAACATAGGATGCAAAACCCTAGGAATCTCTGGGGCTTCGTCTTGTACCTCTTTGGCTAACAACATATAAGACATAGAACTTGTTTTCAACTCCCTTTCTAACTCCTTTCCACCCACCAACAAAACACCTTTAGAATTACCCATGCTTGTTTTAGGTTTAGAAATCATCAAGGGTTTTAATGCATATGATTTTTCATTAGGGTTCTTGCGCACAATATAGACATTTGTTCTCCCATTAAACTTCACAAAACGGTCATATTGCCAAGGTCTACCCAATAATATATGACAAGCATCCATAGGACAAACATCACAAAGTACTTGATCCTCAAATTTACCAATTTTAAACGCAATCAAGGCTTGTTTGTTTACCTTAACATCGCTTGTGTTGCTAAGCCAATGTAGCTTGTATGGTTGAGGATGTATCTTTGTAGGAATTGCGAGTTTTTCCACCAACAACGTAGATACTACATTTGTGCAACTTCCAGTATCTATGATTACATCACAAAGCTTGCCTTGAACATTACACCTTGTGAGAAAAATTTTATCCCTTTGACTCTCCAAAGGTTGTGCACTTTGAGATTGTAATACCCTACGTAACACCAAGGATTGGCCTTGTGTTTCTGGTTGGACTTCCTCCGTGTCTTCCTCCATATTTTCATCATTGCCATACTCTTCCTCTCCCTCATCCCCATACATCTCCTCCTCTTCTTCAAGGCTTTCCCCATCTACCCAATTTCGAGTTGTTGTGACCCTAGCATGAGGACAATCTCTTTGAATGTGACCTTGCCCTTTACACTTGAAACAAACAATGCGTGAATCACTACTTTGGGGCTTTGAAGATGAACTCTTATCCTTGATGAAGGGTGGTTTAGTAACCTTATCAAAGTTTGGTTTTTGAGGAAAAGTATCACGCTTTTCTTTAGAATCATAGGTTTTGAAGTATGTCTTTGGTTTGCGTGCAACTTGTTTCTCAACCCTTGCTGCCACTCTACAAACTTCATCAAAGGTCCAATAAGGTTGTAATTCGACCTTCTCCCTTATATTTTCATCTAGACCAGCCACAAAACGAGCCACTTTGTGGTCCTCCTTCTCTTCTAAATCACAAATCATGATCAATTTTTCAAACTCCACAATGTACTCATCAACCGTTTTTCTATCTTGTTTTAATGTATGCATCTTGATGAAATTGTTTTGTTCGAAATCTTGAGGAACAAAACGTTTCCTCATCTCCCTTTTCAATTTGGACCATGAAGATATTTTTGATCTACCTTCTTTCCTTCTCTTTCTTTGTAAACCCTCAAGCCATAAACTTGCATAGGAAGTGAGTTTTAATTCCGCCAATTTGTAAGACTTATGATCATCATATTCTTTGTAACGAAAAATCCTCTCAACTCTACGAATCCAATCTAGAAATTTTTCAGGATCCATACCTCCATTAAACTCAGGAATTTCGAGTTTAAGATTTCGATCATCATCCCTCATCTTTCCCTTATGTTTGTGCCTTGATCTTGGTTCCTCATCGTCACTAGAACTTGATGAGTATCCCTTTTTTGGTTTACGTACACTCCTCACACTTTCTTGCTCACTTTCACTTGATGATGAGCCCTCCTCTTGTTTAGATTTGGTAGGAGTTTTCTTGGTAGAAGCCATAATGGTTAGGACTTCATCTAAACGAGCCTTTAACTCGTCAATCTCCCCTTGCATACGTAGCTCTTTTGCTTGAGCCAAGCTCAAACCCTTCGTGAATCCTTGTGGATTTTCGTCTCCACCTTCTTGAGCCATGATAATTGATATTGAACACTTGAGATTGAACGAATCTCTCAACGAGAGCACCAAAAGTTGATGTGAATTTTGTTATAGACAAACGCCACTCACACAAAGAAACTTAGACTTCAAATTTGATAAAGCTACGCACCACAAATCTGAACTTCTAAGGCGAATAATTAGTAGAATTTGATTAAAGCAAAGCACCCTCAAATCCTAAAAACTATCCTCACGTGAGATAAAGCTCAAAAGCACCACTCACTCGTCGAATTCTTCACAAGAATCCTCACAAATTTCTGTTTACTTACGTGAAACAATAAACCGGAAACAATGTGTTTTCAATCAATCTAATCTGAATTTTATTGATGTATTTTACATCCTATTTATAGGCTAAACATATCACACAATATTTCAGAAATCTAAACATATCCTAACTACCTTAGATATATGATATAACAAACTAAGATTAGGATAACAAGAAAATCCTAACAAAACCGGATACATATCTTGCACCATATATTTTGTAATCTGATTTCTAGTCTAAATCTTAGATATTTTGCAAATCAAATCTAACCACCATATATCCGAATAACAACCTTAGGTTGACAAAGTCAAACAACACAAAATCCCGCGTTGACAACGTTGCCCAAAACTTCAAAAATCTTCCAAAAATCCCGCCATATGCATTGCTTGATTTCTCGTTGATTTTTGTTGGACTTGCGATTTCAAGAACTTCAAGAAACTCTTCAAGATTCAATCTTTATTTCAAGAAACCTCCATTTTTGTGTTTCTCATGCTTGATTCCATCAACCTTGACTCATAAACTAATCAAGAAAATAACAAAACACCATATGGTAAAACCCTATCAAATGACGTGGGAAGAAAACCCATATAGCTCAACACTTCTAACTACTAACTATACTTGCTTTACATTTACGTGAATAAGCTTGTGCATGTCACCATGCACACGTAGAAATCCACCCTAGCCAACCCAAGAAGCCTTGTGTCTCCATAAACCACTAACTCCCCCATGGTTGCTTCTTGTTTTCCACCTTCAATCAAACCCAAACCCTCGAAGTTTTGCTCATTGATATGCGTATCAGTATATAATTCCTAAATCTCAACTATCAGCTTAAGCTTTTGGTTGATTTGATTCTCTAATATGGTATCAGAGCCAACGTGACACAAATATCAGTTTAAACCCAACGGACTTTGTGTGACGGGGCGTAATAGAGTATATAAACTATTCCTGAGCCTCAATTATCAAATTAAGCTTTTGCTTGAGTTGATCGTCTAATAGTTAGTAGTTTCCCTTTATCTTCTATAATTTGACTTTATGTTGATTGTAGTACATGACTAATTTTTCTTGACTTTATCAAGTTGGAAACTCTACTGCTTGGTTGACGTGTTTGAACACCTTGGAAATGGTTTTTTGGACAAGCTAATGCTATATAACCTTCTAGCCAAGGTTTATTGAGCTGCAATAGAATTTCCCCTATAAACCCCCATTTCATGTGTTTTTATGTGTTTCTCATGGTCATAGACTCACAGAAGTGCTTCATTGTGGTGAATCCTGACCTCAGTGCTTCTACCTTTGATTATTTACCAAGTTTAAATTAGTTTCATTTCTCAGAAACCCAAAAATGACATGTTTACGAACTAGCTTAGTCTGTGTGTTGCAACTTCAAACTTACATCTAAGCTTATCTCTAGGAGTAGCTTAGGATATAAATATTGTTTACACAGTGCGATTGCTAATTCGTCATCGCCAATATCACCGACTTATATATTTTTTGTTGCTATTTTTCCTTATTTGAAATTGAATTAAATTGCGAATTAATTGTTATAGATGTGATCTTGTTTGGATGATTTTTACCTACCAATTGAATTGTGTTTGATTTTGAATTATGTGAAGTTTGCGAGTTTTGGGGAAAATAATACATAACAATGTAACACTTAACCAAATATATTGGGTTCAACGGTTTGACCCGATAGTCTCACATTCTCACATAAATCTCACATACCTCGATATCTCAAACTCCTACTAGCAACAAATTGTAAATAGCAATAAGTCAACAAATTTCCAAAAATTGATACTATTCTAATAACAAAATACATCTTGATATTTTGTAAAGAGACTAGAAGTTATGTGTTGGGAATGTCATCATAATAAGCTAATGTCTTCTTTTTCTCTACGCTTTCTGTACGATGTATTTCATTGAAACACAATCTTTGTTTCATAGTATTTGGAAATTGCAGCAACAACAAAAGCGTAGTCCCAAAAAAATTTGATGTTGACTAGAAATAAGCAAAATAAGCAACCCCCCCCCCCCCCCCCCCCAATTCAACAGCTTGGAAATTTGTTTTCGGACAAGTTAATGCTATATAATCGTCTAACCAAGGTTTATTGAGCGGTAATAGAATTTCCCTTATAAACCCCCATTGCATGTGTTTTGATGTGTTTCTCATGGTCACACTCACAAGTGTGCTTCATTGTGGTGAATCCTCACCTCAGTGCTTCTACCTTTGATTATTTACCAAGTTTAAACTAGTTTCATTTCTCTTAAACCCAAAAATGACATGTTTTCGAATTACCTTAGTCCGTGTGTTTCAACTTCGAACTTACATCTAAACTTAGCTCTAGGAGTAGCTCAGGATATAAATACTGTTTACACAATGCGATTGCTAATTCGTCATCGCCAATGTCACCGATTTATGTAATTTTTGTTGTTATTTTTCCTTATTCAAAATTGAATTAAATGGTGAATGAATTGCTATAGATGTGATGTTGTTCGGATGATTTTTACCTACCAATTTGAATTGTGTTTGATTTTGAATTATGTGAAGTTTGCGAGTTTTGGGGAAAAATATACATAACAATATAACACTTAACCAAATAAATTTGGTTTGACGATTTGACCCGATAGTCTCACACTCTCACATAAAACTTACATACCTCGTTATCTCAAACTCCTACTAGCAACAAATTCTAAATAGCAATAAGCCAACAAATTTCCAAAAATTGATATTATTCCAATAACAAAATACATCTAGATATTTTGTAAAGAGACTATAAGTTATGTGTTGGGAATGTCATCATAATAACCTAATGTCTTCTTTTCCTCTACCCTTTCTATACGATGTATTTAATTGAAACACCATCTTTGTTTCATAGTATTTGCAAGTTGCAACAACAACAAAAGCCTAGTCCCAAAAAACTTTGAGCTCGAGTAGACATAAGCAAAATGAGGATTCGCTAAAGTCACATTATTTGCAACAAATGGGTTTTCTTTCCTTTGTAAGTTGTTCTCTTTCCATGAAGATAATGGTGAGGCCATAGCATTATACATATATATATATATGAAGAAGATTATGTGAAAATTGTTTTCACCATAAAAAACTTAAAAAAGGGTAAATTAGAGGTATAAACAGGTACACATACTTCAGTGACGACATATTTATATATAATGAAAATATTATTATACATAAGATGAGAGTGGTTTTCACGGTCTTTAGTGAACCCCCCTCTCTCTCTCTCCCTCCCCCCCCCCCCCCTGTCTCTCTTCTCAATATATATATATATTTTTTTTTTAATTTATCAATCTACGCTCGTATAATTACATAATTAGCCCTTTGGCATATACTCTCTCTCTTTCCTCGTCATATGCATCGCTACCTTTATCTCTTTAGTTATCAGCCATAAACAAATTTTGCCTATCTTTTCTGTATAAGTCAATTGCTCTTTTTCGAAATATCTACTACATTAAACCATGGACACTTACAAATATAAATGATGTTTTCGCATAGAATTTCTTTTGCGAGGTTTGAAGATTCAACCAATAGCACACAAAGAGCAGTAAGAACATATAAATTAAGTTGGCATTAATCCTCAAAAAGCAACTTACAAATAACCTTTAAAAACTAACTATCGAAAGCTATGGGTTAGGATTTACAAACTCAAGTGGATAGAGATTAAAACTAGAGCACAAGTGTTTTAGAGAACTCAACCAAACAAAAAGAAACAACACCAATATGAACCATTGATCGAATAGAATATTCAATGTCACCCAAGCACAATGAGAATGTAGAAGAGCAGAGCAAGATAAGTCATGATAAATAAGAATCTATGAGAAGAGATCAAGATAGCTATATAGGTTGTGACAATGGTGCTTCTGCCTTTTCTTTGTAACCTCTGCAGGCAATTCCCCCAAGTAACAACACAACATGGAATGAAGATTTGAAATTGTTAAAATATGGAATCTATTGTTTTTGGCATTGTGTTGAATCATATTTCCTAGCACCTTGTCATTCCAAAAAGTATTACCACAAAGCACCAACTCAGAAGTGGCATAAAATTGTCATTCAAAAGTCCTAAGTTAGGGAGTAAGAAATAGCTAACAAAAATTTAAAGAAGAAACAATAAAGTTCGACTCATAAGATTTCCTTGAGGAAAAGTGCCCATTTTAGGGTAGTTCTAAGACAAGTCAAGATTAAAGATTACTAAGTCAAGATTAAAGACCAGGGAGCAGCACACCTGTAGAAAAATAGGAGGGGAAAAAAAAGATACATCAAGGACATGAATTATCAAAAGATTAAATTGCTTTCTTCATTTCATCAAGAAGATATAACATTCCAGGTCATGGGCTGTGATTTTTGATGAAATGGATAGCGGGATTACCCAATAGCAATATAGTCACATTAGCAACATCACAGGAATATTCAACCTAGCTACGGAGGTGATCCATGAAATGATAGACGATGATGTGATGAGAAAAACAGGTCAACCATCCCAGGATAATTAATTGACAAACGTTACCACTTACCACCTATAACTTAAGTTGAAACATGTTTCCCAAACAACACAACAGTTTTCCAATAATGGTATGGAATTATACATCCTTTTCCCCGCAATGTGAGCAATTGTCAACACAAGAATAGTTGAAATCGTGGTAAGCAAACTAAGAATTCTCCAATCTATATATGTACTTTCATCACACAGTAAACTTTTCTCGCTATGCTTTCTGGTTTCATTAACCATATCTCCTAGACCATGTGAAGTCTTTCCGCTTTAAGGGTCCGTTTGGCAAGATGTTAAATATTTTCTTTCAAAACTAATTTCTCATTTTACATTATTTGGTTGGGAATAAAATCTTAAAATGTAAAACTTAAGTTTAAAACCATTTTCCACCATGTTTTAAAACATTTTCCCTCAAAATTGGGAGGAAAACAGTTTCCACCACACTTGAAAGGAAAAGATTTTCCCTCACTATTGAAGTAATTGATTTTCCTTTCAACCAAAGAAAGAAAAATACTTAAAATGTAAATTCATTTTATATGCAATCAAACAACGGAAATTTTTCTTGAAAATGAGTTTTTCAATATAAAAGATTTTTTATGGAAAATTCATCCGAATATGTTTTAAACCCTAACAATTAGACCCTAAAAATAAATCAGTTCTTTGGTCAAGTAAATTTACAACATATTATCAACCCTCAACCCTCAACCCCACAAACAAAGGGATTGCATCTCAACAACTAACCAAATTTTTCAAAACAAGTCGGTCAGTAGTTCGAGATATGCAAACTTGGGTTCTCATCGAAGTTCAAACTCAGTTAACTTCTCATTAAATCCACTCAATTTTATCCAAACAACAATACAATAAGTTGTCGTACGGGCATATATATCAACTCAAATCTTATTGCACTACTAAAAAAAAAAAAAAAAAAAAAAAAAAAAAAAAAAACCNTGTTTAGTTTAGTTTAGTGTCATCCAATCATTCAATCGAAAATATATCTGTTTCCTTTATTATGAAACAACAGTTGACCGTCAAATCTAAGATTTATTCTCAACACAAGAACATGAATTCGAATATCATCTGTTCATCTGATGAATTCGAACATCTAAGCAACCTCTTTTTATTCCCAATACTCAAAAACAAAAACAAAAAAAATTCCATATTGCCACCCACGAGCCTAAAAAGCTTCATGGCAAAATGAAGCTACTTTCCGATTACAACATACCCATATAATTTAGTATAACACAATAGTATTTATGCATAACAAAGCACCAAAAAAAATTAGGATTGACAAACTATATTAATATAACAAAAATAAAAATAATTTCTTAGCTGCGGGGAAAAAATAGTGCGTACTAATTATGATGTGAAAAAGAGCATAATAAAGGAAACGGAAGAGCAAGTAATTAGAAAGTAGAGTAAGTTTTGACCTTCTGACGTTTCCATGAAAGAAATTGGGCGTTTGTAATAACAGCAGCAACAGCAGAATCGTGGGTCGTCTGTTAGACTTCTTCTCCCATTGATCTTCAGTTATCAAGCTGTAAGGTAAAACCTGATCTAATGATGTGGGTTAGGCGCCAAGGCGATTAGGCCATTGAGGCATTTAGGGGAAATTGCTGGTTTTTTTACTAAACTCTCGAGGGCAAAATTATGAATTTATTATTCACTTCGTTCCTTCTTATTCACCATATTTAAAATTTGGACACTGTATATAAATGTGAATGAATTTTTCAAATTACTTTTAATATATAAGTTCGAGATATTATTAGGATGTATTATTTCCTAAGCAATGAGAGCGTATTATTCTCCAAACAAGTAGATGTATTGTTTCTTATAAACCTTACCCCTCCATATGTATAAATAACTTTTTTTTGTATGCAATACAGATGTAGAAATTGATTTTCTCTCACAAATATCTATATATACTGCTATTTTATAACACGTTATCAGCACGAAGCTCTATCAATCGCATCAAAAATTATTATTATTTTTCTTTCATTACGCAAATCATTCAATAAATTGCTCATTGTGGAGGTAAGTAAATCTACTCTACGTATATTCATTGGTCTACCATCATACTAAAGTGTGGTTCTAATCTGAATATTAATTTGTGTTATTGTATTAATCTCCCATAGCTAAAATAAATATCATGACTACATAATTTGTGTTCAATTGTTTAAATTTATTTAAAGTTTATTCAGATTATATGACACGCACACTATTATAATTATGCATTTCATTGAATTGTTTGCCTTGTAAATCTTGATTACTCCATAAAGTATTTTTAATTTTGTTATTGTATGGCCTATTAATATGAATTGGATTGTCCATGATATCCATGATTATCTTACGTCCACGATTGTACATGTATATATCAGCATATTAATGCCAACATATGATAGTGTGTGACCATGTGAGTCCGACAAATCATGCAATTTAATCATAATCGTTTTTATTTAATCAACCTACATCTACATTTGACCCATGGATAAAATGAACCTATTGACTTGCATACCTCATGCACTTTTATGTTATCCCTTCACAGTTTGAATTTTTTAGATTGATTTGCTTTTCGTACTTATATTTGTATATCACAAGCCATATCTCATACGAATGCAATTACACTGTATTTGATATCATCCCACTTATGTGCTTTATAAGCAAGTTTGATCTATTTGTGTATATCAAGCTATAATTTTAAGTGGATTTCAAATGATGCAATAAAAGATAACCCTAACCTACATAATCTCGACTATTTAACATTATATGTTTATACGACAAAATTTGATAGTACAAGCCATGGTTAAATCCATATTACTTATATATATATGCATGTATTGCTGGTGGTAGATAACTTGTTTGATGTCCTCTGTTAGCATACAAATTAGAAAATAAAAATTTAATTGGAAACTTAATATTATTAAGTTGATCAACATATTTTATGCGAGAGTATATATATTTCTCATCTCAATCAATTTATTAGGCACTTAAGTAGTCTAAAGAAAGATCTCATTCATTCTTGTGCAAGTAAGAAAGTTAAATGCATTCACCTTTATTTTTACATGTTTATGTATCTCCATATACCAATAAGACTACAGTAGTATACAATCTATTGTTTAATTGAGTATTTAGACAATTTGTATGAACTTAATTTTTAACTAGCAAGCATCTAAATAATGAGTGGAATTATGATATATAATTCAGCTTTTTGGAATATATTGGCATAGTTAAAAAGGGTTCTTATGTATTATATCCAATAGTGATCAATATTATATATGATGAGTATGTCTTTTGAAAGGACTTAAAGTTATTGGACTAATCTCAAACAATAGACTATTCCCATCAAAGTGCAAGACCGGGAAATCAAATGTTATAGCTGATGCTCTATTTAGGAGGTATTAGTAAGTGTTTTGAATTTCAAATTACTAGGTTTAGATTTGATAACACAATACTATGAGCAAGATGAGAATTTTGTCCCATTAATGGTGCAATTCATGAAAGGGGCTATGGGTTCCTATGTTCTACATGACAGTTTTCTTTTCAAAGGAAATCTTTTGTGTGTTCATAAGTGTTCTATAAGAGAGATATTGGTTAGAGAAGCACGTGGTGGAGGGATAGCAGGACATTTTTGCATCACTAAGACATTAACAATGCTGCAAGAACACTTCTATTGGCCAAAGAAGATTGGTAATGTTGAAGCCATTATTTCTCAATGTGCTACTTGTCAGAAAGAAATGGCATCTTTTCATCAATTATTCTACACTCCATAACCTGCTCAAGAGTTTCCTTGGGAAGATGTATCTGTTGACTTTATTGTTGGATTGCCTCGGACTGCTAGAGGCAAGGATGCTATCATGGTTGTTTTTGATAGGTTCTCTAAGATGGTGCACTTAATTCCACTTCACAAGGATGCCATGAATGTAGCTAACCTTTGCTTTTGTGATATCATAAGGATACATGGAGTTCCCAGACAATTGTGAGTGATAGAGACACCAAGTTCATGAGTTACTTTTGGAAGTCACTATGGAGATTGATACGTATGAAACTTTTGCTTAAGACATCTTATCATCCACAGGCTGATGGACAAACAAAGTTACAAATCGTACATTGGGCGTTCTTATAAGAGCATTGGTGAGCAAAACACAAAAGGATTAGGATTTGAATCTTACACATGCAGAGTTTGCATACAATAGATCACCTATATATGCCACTATGCATTTACCATTTGAGGTAGTTTATGTTATCAATCCTAAGCTTCCAATTGATATCATTCGGATACCTAAAGGAGAATTGGTTCACAAAGACGCAAAAGCTAAGGGTGATTACATGCAAAAGCTTCACGCTGAAGTAAGGGCAAGGATTGAGAAGGTCAATGATACATACAAGACAAGGGTTAATAGACATAAGGCTCGTCATGTCTACAAAGAAGGAGGCTTGGTTCGGTTGCATTTGAGGAAAGAAAGCTTTCCAAATCAATTCATGAACAAGTTAATGCCTTGTTGTGATGGACCGTTCGAGATAATAAGCAAGGTGGGGAACAATGCATACAAGTTAGAGTTGCCAGGAGACTATGGAGTACATTGAAACAGGTTGTCGTACACTTCTCAAAAATAACCTAACAACGCTAACTAATATTGCTACGGAAGTAGGGAACGAATCCTCAGGGAAGCAATTAAACTCTATTAGCTCTAATAAATCTAAATCGTGTAATGGGCCTTTGTGGAAAGTTATAAATAAACTACTAAAACTAAAGAAAAGCAATGAAGAACTAAAACTAAAGAAAATAACGGGAAAATACGAATTAAACTCTAATGATGGAAACCTAGGGCGGTCGGTTCACTATGAACAATGAACCTCGGCCTCGATTTCGACAATTACCTAACTCACAACTAAATCTGGACACAATTTAATTGCAATCAATAGTAGTCAATAATAGGAATTCAACTAATAATTAAGAATTAATTAACGAACGTAAAACTAATTCATAACATGTTCATAGATCCCCTAGCCCAAGGAAAGAAGACTACTCACACATAATTATGAAAACAACAACAAAAATAAAATTGACTAACATGATTGTAAACATAAATAAATAACAAGAAACTCAAACTAAAATTAATTATTAGAAAATAAAACTAATAAACTAAACTAACAAAGAAAAACAAATTGAACTAGAAATTATCAACTAAAACAAAAACTAAAAACATTGAAAAAGAAAAAGGAAAGAAATTACGAAAAGAAACTTAAACTGCATTAACTTGAAATCGAATCTTGATTAACAAACTAATCTACTTCTAATTCTAGAGTGAGAAAGTTTTTAGGATTCTAAAATCTAAATTATGCTTAGGAAACTAGATAGGGTCGTGCCCCATAATCATCACATATTTATATTATTTGGGCTTTTATTATAAAAAACCCACGAGTAAAAACCGCTCGGACCGCTAGCGAGGCCTCCAGCGCCCGCAACGGACAAAATAGTCTTCTTCCCTTCGCCCGCAGCTCGAGTTTTTAACAAATCATTGAAGGTCTGATCTATGATGCGGGCGCATAGATCAATGAGGCTGTAAGGGCTGCGCCTGCATGGATCAAGCTGTAATACACTGGAATTTCCTAACTTCGTTCTCTAGAGTTTCTAGGAAATATTATAATATAAATGAAGAATAATAATTATTAAAAACTCCTAATCAACTAGGAAAAAACAAAGTATTACCGCCTGATGAGGGACAGTCGTATACATATAAAAAATAACCTACAACTCTAACTAATGTAGACAGGGTAGTAGGGATCGAATCCACAGGGAAGCACATAATTTCACGAGAAAATAAACTAATGACTACTAGAGAAGAAATTAAACACGAGAAAATATATCAATAACAAACCTAGGACTTTGGTTCACCACAGATCAACTAATAAATTGAACAACGATTAATTAACAAACTGTTGACTTCTTGAACAAAGGTAAACTAATTCTCTCGAATCTATTCTCCTTCAAAACTCCTCTAATGGATCTCACTCACACAGACTCGTTTTGCCTATTATCCCTATGATCTAATTGTGGTAATCTTACCTCTCGGCATTGATTTCGACAATATTTAACTAATAATTAAACTTGGCCACCATTTAATTGAAAGCAATAAAACCTAACAATAGGAATTCAGTAACACCAACGATTATACTAATTAATCATGAAACAAAACATCAGAAACGATCCATAGATCCCCTAGTCCTAGAAAGGAAACTACTCACGCATGATTAAAACCACAGAAAACAAATTAACAATAAAAATTAAAACTAGAGACATGGCTAATGCAATTAAATTAATTAACATGAACAAAATAACTCAAAAACATAAACTAGGGCAAAAGGAAGATCTAGAAATAAACTACTACTAACAACTATAACTCATAAATATGAACAACTAATAAAAACAATGAAAAGAATTAAAGTAGAACCTGAAATTAGTATCGTATTAAACGAATGATTGAGTTTTAAAAAAAGTAACTTCTAGAGAGAAAATGAATGAAAAACCCTAGGAGAATAAATTCTAGTTTAATGTCATGTGTGTGTGGCCTAAAACAATAGCTATTTCTACAAAATGTATATAACCCGAGCTAAAAGGGGAAAAACGGGCTCCCCGGTAAACCTAGCGAACACTGCCCGATCGGGCGCACAAAACGAAAACTTTTGGCCTTGGAAGCACTCCGCCCGACTGCCCAGGCGAAATCCGCCCGATCGGGCGCGCATTATGTTTTCGTCCCCAGATCTTCGAAAATGCTAAGTAAATTCCACCCGACCGCCCGAGCGAAATCTGCCCGACTGCCCGAGCGAAACGACTTTTTCGCCTAACTCAAGACAACTCGTCTTCTAGCTACTCCAGGCTTCATCATAGCTTTCTAAATACTCCAATACTAACCCATGGCCTCTAGTATCTAGTTGTAACTCATATGTTTGCCTCGGAATAAATGCAAAAACACCGAAATCCTGCAAAATGTCACTAACAAGCACTAACAACTCCATACAACCAAATGTTAGCTAAAATAGTTCCGAAGAGCATAGGTTAGAGTTAAAATAAACTAGAAAAGGGGGTAAAATACATGAATAAAATACACTTATCAAACTCCCCTAAGCCAAACATTTGCTTGTCCTCAAGTAAACAAACCAAACCGAATAATGACTTCACCCCTGAACTTTTGAAAACACAATAAACTCGATCAATTTCGAGCATGTAAGTTCCTATACCAACATACCGGAATCCCCTGACCGCCATCCACATAAATCAAAATCATAAAGACAACCATGTAAAAAATAGAAGTCGATGAGTAGAGTAGCTCACTCGGTGTCACTCCACACAAATAATTGAGCATAAAACAAAGAAGCTCACCCTTAATCCCCAATAAAGAATGCAAATGTAAAGAGTGTTTGAATGCAGAATTTGAGAACCCAAACCCACATCTCACACCTCATGTAAGTGTTTAAGGGTAGTCACTCAACCTAGCGTAAAAGTCAGCTCGAAATGCAAGTAATACTCACTAGCTTTTGCAATTGACTCACTTCACAAGAACTAAAAAACATGTACATGCCGATCAAAAACGTCTTTATAAGCTTGTAACGTGGCTAGGGTGATAGATAGGATAAATTTGGGTAAATGCGGGCTATACACATATAATGATAAAAAAGGACATAATCAACACCTCAACTTCAACTCCAACATCAAACCAATTCCATTTGAAATCATATCACACCATAAAACTTTACAAATCAACAACACCAAAAATCACAAGCTTTCTTTCTTTCAACATTTTTTTTTTCTTTTCTTTCATTTTTTTTCTTTCAACTTTCAAAATTTTCAAAACTTAGGCTCACAACTCTTAATGATATGTCAAAGACAAAATCATCACACATACATAACTAGGCCAAATAAAATATATAGCCTGGACATTGGTATGCAGAGCCTTAATGTGAGACCTATTATTAAACTTTAACAACATACACTCCAACATTTTCTAACATCTCCAAAACATCACACAAATGCACAACAACAACATAACAACTCCACAACTCCCCCAAGCCAAGCTTGGGCATATATCAATAGATAGAACAATGCCAAAAAGGGTTGTAATGTGGCTAAAATGCAAATGAAGGGTAAAAAGCTCAAAAATAAGGATCAAAGGAAAATTTATGAAGGAATGCCTAAAATCTGAAAGATGCTAAAAGGAATGAATGACTTTTATCATTCGCGACATGTAACACACCAAAGCCAAGCTACTAGAGTCAAAAGCCAAAACGCAGATCATACAAGCACCAGGAACTAAGCACACATGACAAATAAATAAGCATATAATAATGTATATATGCGGCTCAAATCCTCCCGTTAACACAGTTCAAGCCTCTACTACTCTACACATGGCTATATTGCAAGATATGATATGACACTGTTTCAAGCTAAATCAGGTTTAAGTCCAAGTTGGCAAATCCCTAAAGATTGCTCATCACATGCCCAAATCAACCAAAATCATTTTATTAAAAATGCGGGGCACATGGAAGTCATCATTCAATCATTCAGTAACACTCAAATCATAAAAATAAACTCAAATGATTCAGTTCATTCAATAAACTAACTAAAAAGCAATAAAAACTAAACTAAGAAAGCAGTATATTTTTTTTGGTCATAAGTAAACTACTACTTCTAACAAGTAGTACAAACCATATGACTATCCAAAGAAAGCAATAAAAGCTACACTAAAAAGCAATAAAAATCTACACAAAGAAACCAATAAATCATACCTCCCCCAAGCTGGACTCAGCAATGTCCTTAGTGCTGGAAGGGAGCAAGGAAGCAGCTCCTCAATCTGAGTCCTCATGGAACTCATCGCTATCACCCTCCTCCTCCTCATCATCATCAGCAGCTGCTGCTCCACCCATTCCACTTGTGTCCTCTGGAGCAGGCCCGTAGCCCCCCCTTTGGGCAAGTGTACCAAGATGGGTGGGGGCCAGTGGGAGGTACCACTCCCTGACGAGCAAAGTGGTCATATATCAGGTACATAGCAAGACAGTGGTCTTCCCGAAAAGTGTAAAACTGCTGGTAGAACTGAGTCTTATGTATCTGGAACTGACGGCTATGGAGCCGGTCAATTGAGGTCCTCACATCACCTCTCTCAAAATAGGGGACATTATCCCCAGGTACCCCGGCTTCCCCCTGCTGAGGGGGCTGAGAGTGAGATGGTGCACCCTGCTCTCCTCTGGTGTAGGTACGAGTACCGTACTCTAGAATAGACTCATGCCCATTGAGGGGCATGAGATAGGGATCCTGATCAGAAAGTAACCCTGTATAAACAGGGTTGGGAAGTAACACAGATTGGGGTTTACGGGACCCCACATACCACCTTAACTTGTTCTGGGTGGCCAAGTCCACCCAATCCAAGTGACTTAAGTAAGCAAAGTCTAAAATATTAAACCCCAGCTAGACCTTGTTCCTGTCTAACGCAAGAATGCCATATTATTGGGGAATCCTAGAGATTAGGCCCCCGAACACAATGTTATTAGACTTTTGCTGCCTGTATTGATCAATACCAGGAAATGTGTGACTTTGGTTAAGGAGGTGGAGGATAAAGTGGTGTGTGATGTTGATGTTGTAGGAGAATTAGGTTTTAACTAACTGTTGTCCCAGGATGGCAACTTCAATTTTACTTACATTATTTGGCTCCTTTCAGCTAAATATGGTCAAACCCATGAACCTCTTAATGATTCTAATAGAAGGCTGATAGCCTGTCGATGTGGCTACCAAAGATAAACCATACAAGGCTCACTAGGATACTAGTAAAGGTAAGTAAGGATCGAATACCACAAGATAAAAGTTTTGACACTAAGGAGGTCTAAGGAGTAAGTTAAATTCGGTTTTATTTTAGAGGAAAGATTGTCACTAATGTTGATTTATTTTAACTTGAATTTAAGATTAAAGGCGACTAAGGTAAGGGATACACCGCTCACTTCCTACATGAAGGCGCGGATTCCTAGGTCAAACCAAACATAGAGGGAAATGTCAAGGGGAAGTCGTTCTCAGAGTTATGTCTACTCCCTCGAGCTAGCATGACGAGCGGAACTATGAACACGACCTATTGACATAGCGTGAGCATAAAACGACTCCTAAGCACTTTTTCATGAAGACTAGTAACGTCCCTTAACTTGAACACCTATTCTCATGGTTTTCAAACTAATCAAACACGGGGAGTCATCACTCAATTTCATCTGTCGATCCTACGTTGAGGAACCTAAGACGACTTCTAAGGAAGCAAGCCATAGACTACGTGATTTGAAACCCAATAGTCACCACCAAGCTCGGTTTTTACTAAGAACCTACTTATGTCATGTAGGTGGTGAGGGTTTCACCCACACCTTCACACTAAAAACTACTCACTACACATTTTACTATTTAAACACATATTTTTATCCATGATTACAAATTACAACAAAGAAGTAAGTTATGACAATGGATTATAAGCTAAACTAAACAATTTATCAAAAGGGAAAGAGCTTTGTTTATTTATTCAACATTAATAAAAGAAATAAGTTATGCAAGTGATTTAATAAAACTATAAAAGCAACAGAAAAATTGAAGACAGGGACAAGGTTTAATCTTGAGAAGAATTAAGACAAAAGCAATAGCGCAAGGACAAGATTAACTTTAGAAGAATCTTTCAAAGCTTAAAACTAAGTAACTAAGAACAAGGACAAGTTCAACTTGAGAAGAAAATAGGAGCAACAACAATGGAAATAAGAGCTAGGACAAGTTTAACATGAGAAGAACTATAAAACAAGACTACAAAGTAAAGAAAGAAAGCTACGAAATATGTAAATTGAAATGGAAATCGAAGATGATTTTAGAATTGTACTATAAAGCTTGAACCTTTAAATTATGGAACTTTGAAGCTTTACTCGAATAATACCCCAATACAATGATGATCAACCAAGAACAAGAAACCAAGTAGCTTTAAATATCAAATCAAGAACATTAAACTAAGAACATGAAACCAAGAAACCAGGAACAAGAACCAAAATACTTTGAATAACAACTCAAGAAACCAAGAACAAGAACCACAATACTTTAAATAATAACTTTTTATTGAATTAAAAGTGTTTGAATTACAACTATTGAATTGTTTAAAGAACTAATTCACTAACCAAAATGAATACAAATTAATCTAGAGAGAAAAATAAGTGTCTAAATTGTCTTCTACTAACTTCTAACTATATCTAACTATCTGCTTTATAAGAGTACATATAAACAAAACAAGACCCTAGCAAGTGCAGGAGAAAGAAGCAAAAATCAACTTTGTACGAAACAGGGGCATGCGGCCGCATACAAGGTACCATGCGGTCGCCACTCCCTGTTCTGTACCTCCCCTGATTCATTTCATTAGTTGAGGGAGGGATGTAAACACTAGTAGAAAAATTGGATTTTGCTGGGCCACATTTGCTGCGGTTCTTTGAGATTTTTAAAGAACCGCAACAAATAGTTGTTGATGACACACAAGAGAAATTATTTGCTTTATTTGATGCGGTTATAACCGCAGCAAATAAATTATCCCAAAACAAATGGTTGAAGCCCAGCCCAAACGAAGGGGCTATAAATACAAAAACCCTCCAAAAAATTACTCATTCTTTCCTTCTAACCCTAACCCTATCCCTCTTATCTGATCTTCTCTTCTCTCCCTAACTCGTATTCTCTTCTCTCTCATCTCCCTCTTCAGAGCTTCCCTCTTCCTCCAAAAATCTCTCTCTTCATTTTTTCCACTCGATCTCATTCTCCTACAACTACTAAGGTAAAATCCACCTCTTTTCTCTTCTTCTTCTTGTTTTATTTTTCAGTATCAATTTTTATTTTGTATTTTAATTTTTGTGTTCTGATTTTTGGTGGTTTTGGAGGAGATTTTTGGTGGTTTTGGAGATGATTTTTGGTGCTGATTTACAGTGGCAACTTTGGTAGTTTTGATTTCTGGTGAAATTGGAAGATCGATTTTTTATTGGCTTCAACGTTAAGGTTAGCTTTTCTTGTTTTCTTTTGGTTTCTAATTTGTTGATTTTGGTGTTGATTTTGTCGTTTTTTGATTTTGATTTTGTTGTTTTTAATTTTGATTTTGATTTAATTTATTTTAAGGTGGTGGTTTTGTGTTTGGCTGGTTGTTTTATTTTGGTTGTGGTTGTGGTATTTTTGGGTTTGGTGGTTTATTTTGTTGTGGGTGTGTGTTGGTTGTTTGTGTGTTGTTGTGAGTGAATGAGTGTGAGTGTGTGGTTGTGAGTGAATGACTGTGTGAGACAGTAACTGTGAGTGTGTGACTGTTTGCGTGACTTTGAGTGTGAGACTGTAACTAAGTGCGTGTGTGAGTGAGTGACTGAGTGGCTATGTGAGTGTGTGAGATTTTTACTGACTGTGAAATTGTGATTGAGTGAACTGTGAAATTGTGATTGAGTGAGTGAGTGAGGGAGAGAGGGAGGGACTAAGTGTGTGTGTCAGTGAGGGAGTAGCTGAGTGAGAGAGAGTGTGTGTGTGTGTATGCTAGGGACTGAGTGTGATGCTTGAATTTGAAGTTGATTCAGAATATTGATATACTAGATAGTCCTTGAATTTGAAGAAAAAAAATTGGATTTTGTTTTCTATTTTTCACCAATCTGAGTTGTATTTAACTTTTAGTTTTAAGCTTCATGAGTTAATGGCTTCCCCTTATTATCTCTGAAGGCATACTTAAAATCTTGCGAAAGTACTAAATCTTCTGCTGTTATTCTCTAAAGTGGAGACATATTTCAGTTGTTTCTAATTAAGAACACGTTGTTGGCACTTCCACTCTCACTGTATTGCATATTCTTTGTTGATTTATACAACATTGATGGTAGAGATGTATCAATATCATTAAGCCTTGTTTTGGTAGAGATTTATTTAATTTTGGTAAAGTGTATGCGTAAGTCATTAAGTGAATCAGCAAATTTATTCAACTGCAAGACGAGTAAGATGTAATGGGATGATGTTACATCATCTGATGTAGAAAAATAAATGTGATCTTTAGTGTACAAAAGCCGGTTATCTAGCTTCCATGCTTCATTTGATGTCTTGAGCATTTTTCTAACCAACATTTTATTGTCCGTGCTTTGCGTTTGCTACTTTAAAGCCTTTAATCTCATTAAGTATATTATATAGGATTTTGACACTTCTATCTCTTTCCTTACTAAGCTGTTGCTGTAATGACTAATGATTGTGGAAACTAAACAGGGCAATCATTTGTCTAATTGTCTTGGAAAAACTGTTCCATACATTTTCATAATCATCTTGTTTATTGTGGGTAGCTCCTGCTTGTATTTAGGTCCTGTTCTTGTGTCCCCCTTCATTTTGCAATATCTCTTTCTATTCCTTTCATATTATGCTAGCAAAGTAGTCAAGAATCTATCCATCTTGTATGTCGGATTCCGAAAGAAGCTAGAAATGTTGACTGTGTCTCAAACTCACTGCACTATTTGCCTAATAGATCATGCTTTAAGGAAGTAAGGAACTCCTTGGCTGCTAAACACACATTGGAGTTATAGCTATGTAATATGTATCTTTTGAATCCCTATTTCCAATTTGGTTTTCCATTTTTACTTATCACTATTACTACTAGCTATTGCTTAATTTTTGTTTTCTTCTATGTTTTCTGTAAGATAACTTACTGGTAGTTCCATTTTGTTTTACCTACATTCAGGAGCGAAGAGTGGAATCCAGAAAGTGAAGGAAACTGTTACAATGAGAGTAAGCCCATCACTAGGGTGAAACAATTGAGTCTTTTATGGTGATGCAATTGTTAATGATGATCGAGTCCCTTATAGTCCGACATATGTGTGATAAAAAAATGAGTCCTTTTTCATAAGACACTAATTATCTCCAAATGATGAAGGGACTCAAGTGATGATTCTAGTCAACATCATTGAGGTTTGAGTTGCTCCAGGCTTAAAAACCTGTTGAAGTAGCCTAACTCGAATGATGGGTGATCGTAACCACTTCCCTGATGAAGATTATGTATATAAACATAAATATATATAGTCTGTTTACAAATGTTTAGTCAAAGTAAGTTTTTAATTAGTTCATATACAAGTGTTGCTTATACTTTCAAGGTTGTCACTTATCAAGGTCATTGAGGTTAATTTCGATATTATCTTTTTGATTGTTATTGTTTTTTGGTTTTGATTTTGTTGTTGTTATTTGGTTTTGATTTTGCTTTTATTTTGTTTGTTTTATTTGTCGACTTTTTGTGATTTAATATAGTTTAAGGTGTTTGTTTTGGGGTTATGACTGTGGGTTTGGTTTCTGGATTATAGGAAAGTGTGTGTTTGAGTGAATCAAGTTTGTTTCAGTGAATGTGTGTCATTGAATGTGTTTCAATGTTTAGCTAAGTGAGTGAGGGACTAAGTGTGCAATTGAGAGTGTGTGTGAGTGATTGAGGGACTGAGTCAGAGTTTATGTTTATGTGTGTGTGTCAGTGAGTGTGGATCAGTGTGAGTGTGAGTATGGTTGAGTGTTAGTCAAAGTGACACACTGAGTGTGAATGAATTATGAGTGAATGTAAAAGTTATGTTTGAAAGCATTGGTTAATATGTTAGAGTGAATTGAGTTATTATTCTGTTGGTATTATTGGTTTTGTGGTTTTGAGTTTCAGAGTTGAGTGTGGCTGGCGTTGTGGCTGCTGCTGCTTGTCTCCTCATCAGTCTGTTGCTTATTAGCTGTTTCTTCTTCTTCTTGATGCTGCTTGTTGTTGTTAGCTGCTACTGCTTGTTGTTGTTAGCTGCTACTGCTTGTTGTTGTTAGCTGCTACTGCTTGTTGTTGTTAGCTGCCGCTGCTTCTTGTTGTTGCTTTAATGTTTACAGCTTTAATGAATTTTTCTGAAGTCAATTCTATTTGATATAACTTAAATTTGATTGATAATAATCAATATTATGTATATGTATTGGTTAATGTTTGATTTTAGCTTGTAATATAATAAAAAAAAATTTTCCATTTTTTTGGGACCTTATTTGCTGCGGTTTTTGGAAAACCGCAACAAATAACATTTCCCTATTTGCTGCTACCTTAAGTACTGCGGTTCAAAACCACAGCAAATACCCCTTCAAAAACCACAACAATGCACGTTTTTTGTACTAGTGAAAGGAGTAAGCTTCGTTTGCTGGGGCTGCTTGGAGTTTTGTTTATGTCGCCGAGCCATGGCTTGCGATATCGCGAGATGCGAAGTAAGCGATCAAA
Source organism: Suaeda aralocaspica (assembly GCA_016808085.1). NCBI lineage: Eukaryota > Viridiplantae > Streptophyta > Magnoliopsida > Caryophyllales > Amaranthaceae > Suaeda > Suaeda aralocaspica. Next base: position 220,481 of record PYUH01000147.1, read on the forward strand.
TTGCCTAAGCCAAGACTAAAGTACACTAGTACAAAACAAGCCTATTGAGGCGCTTAATTAGACGCGCAACCCAATAAAAGTGCTAATTCAATTAAAATACGCTCAATGTAGAAGCGCATAACAAAAGCTTAGTGTTTTTCTGCCAATTTCACAAGTGTTGAAAATGTGAGATTGTAGAAAACTTAGATGATGATCCAGTTTCACAAGTGTTGGGAAAAGATCAACTTGGCCGTGTTCGTGGTTTAGGATTAGGTGTTAAGCCATCAGACGTAGGAGAGCCTTCTATACCCCGGTCATGCACTAATCTAAACATGTCCACTGAGGATGAAGTAGCATTTATGCATTATTTTCGCCAATTAAAGGGGAAGGTCGAAAGATTGACAAATCTTGTGAGAAGGCAAGGCAAAACTATTATTAAAGTGAAGAGAAAGCTGGAAGATCATAACATTACCTTCTCAGATGAATCTGAATCTGATGTTAGCACATCTGATTCTGATGAGTTCGAATCGGAGGAAGAGCATGAAAATTCTGATCCTAACTAGGTAAATACAATTACTCTTATATACTTCTCATATCAATTTATTTGGTTGTGGTTATGAGATGAACTATTGCTTCCTCTCTGAAAATAATGGTGGTATTTGAATTTTTTGGCTTGACTTGACACAAGCAACTGTGTATCAGTTCTAATTGATTTGTTCTTTGTTACTTGATTCTTTATAATTGTGGATACCGGAAAAACAATGCTTGTTTGGGTGATTCCCTAGATTCATGATTGGATTGTTGGTTCGTTCTTGGATATGTTTGAAACAGGTTACAGGCTATAAATAGTCCCATTTTGGGATGGTTCATCCAATTTACAAAGGAGACTCTGCCGAAATTTCTATTGAAAATTCATAATTTATTACTTTGTGTTGATTGTCAAACAAACAAATTTGTGACTAATTATCTGATGTTTTGGGAAAAGTACTTTCTGATCCATGGTTTTAAGTTTGATTTTTATGCTCTTGGCCAAAGTTTAGATTGATGTTGCAAATAAATTTGATACCTTTGTTTTATGTCATTTATGTAGGCCTAACAATGGAAATTTTCAATTGATATAGGTTATGCTTGCAACTCAAAAGATATCTCACGGAGGCAAATTCATAATCACATATGGGCGTCATTCAAAGTATCATTGAACTTCTACATGGACTGATTTATGTGGCATGAATAATGTTTTAATGTATAGATTTAAGCAATAGCTTTTTGGAATGGTTTTAGGTATTTGAAAATATTTCAATGTTTGTTATTCATAACAATTTATTGAGTTTGATTTTTAGTTTCTTTTTGGTGTGTTGAATCCTTCTCTATACAAATTATGCTGCTGTTAGATTTCTTAATAGAAAAATAACAAGTTGAAATGACATATGCACAATTGTGACGCTAAAAGTGCGATGGATATATGGGGTCAAAAAGTGCGGCACCTTGCCTCTTGCGACGCTTAATAGCGCCTTTATAGATTGTGTAATAGTGAAACATTATAGTTATTGCGGCGCTTTCAAGTATCGCATTAGGCTAATAAGCTATGAACCTACTATACTATGGCGGCGCTTATAAGTGCCTCTAAGAAGTGCCTCTAAAAGATGCTAAAGCATCAGGTGAAAGTCGCGGCGCTTTTAGTATGCTGTACCGACGTTGTCAAATTGCGCCGCTGCAGGTCCTTGCGGCATCCACTTGTGCGGCACTTTAGCAAGCGTCGGTANGTGCGGCACTTTTGCAAGCGTCGGTAAAGGATCTTCCGGCGCTTTTTTGCGTCGCAGGAACCTAATTTTGTGCGTCGCAATAGTCCATTCATGTAGTAGTGGTAAACCGTTCCTTGCTACATATTCTATAATATCTTGGGAGATTGTTGCCTCGGCTTCCGATTTTCAATGAAAGATCCTACAAAATTGAGACAACACGCGAAACAAGACAAATACGAGCATAAAATCTATACAAATAAGGAGGAACGAGAATTACTAAAAGTTAATAAAAGAAAGGGAAAATACATAAAACGGGAAGGGAAACTAACGAAACTAACTAAAGGAACTATAGAAAAAATAAACAAATAAACACTACATTAAACTCCCCCAAGCTAGACCATTGCTTGTCCCCAAGTAATTTTTAAGATGGTTTTTAACTTTTATTTTAGAGGAAAGATTGTCACTAATGTTGATATTTTAACTTAAATTTAATATTAAAGGCGACTAAGATAAGGGATACACCGCTCACTTCCTACATGAAGGCACATTTTTCCAGGTCAAATCGAACGTAGAGGGAAATGTCAAGGGGAAGTCGTTCTCAGAGTCATGTCTACTTCTCGAGCAAGCATGACGAGTGGAACTGTGAACACGACCTATTCTCATGGCGTGAGCATAAAACGGCTCCTAAGCACTTTTTCACGAAGACTAGTAACGTCCCTTAACTTGAACACTTATTCTCATGGTTTTCAAACTAATCAAACATGGGGAGTCTTCACTCAACTTCATCTCTAGATTCTTCGTTGAGGAACCTAAGACGACATCTATGGAAGCAAGTCATAGATTACGTTCTTTAAAACCCAATGTCACGACTCTAGTCACCCCCAAGCTTGATTTTTACTAAGGACCTATGTAATACCCCGTAATTTTATACACGTTATAAAATTAAAATAGTATTTATACGTACATTTTACGTATTTTAAAGGAATAAAAGTATTTGAAAATAATTAATTAAAGGAATTTAATTAATTACGGAGTTTTATTTACTTTATTTTAAAGAAATAAATTTTTATAAGGTCATAAAATAATTTTTATGAAGGTCTTAAAATGTGTGAAAATATTTTGTAAGGCTTTTAAAAGTGTTTTTAATGGGTTGCCATGATTAGTTTAATTATGGGCCCAAAACTAATCCCACTTCAATTAGACCTTTTGGGCTTTTCCTAAACCAACTCTAAATCCTTTTGGGGCTTTAAATACAAACTGTGAGTGGATAACTTCCTTTACTAGTCCACACATAAACTGTGAGTGGATTAATAATAAATTGCTCAATTACTACTAATCATGTGAATAAATTCACTAACTCTTCTTTGCTAAAATATTTAATAACATAATCTTTCATGCTCATTTTTGACTACTAGTCAACTTCTTTATTAAACATGCATTCCAACATCCTGATGTTATTATTATAAATATATATAATAGAATGCATAAATAAATACTCATGGATTATCATGTAATCATGCATAGTGAACATGCTCATATAAGTCAACAAAAGTCAAAGAGTCACATAACATACTTCATATCATAATAGTTTCTAACATGAAACTATATATTCAATCTACTACTAGCATGATCCTAGCAGATATTCTACTCATGAATCTTTAGTACTATGTACCTTGTATAATGCGGTGATTCGCCACTACTTTCTAGAACTCACTTGATTCGAATCCTCCTATATACATAAGGAAAACTATAAGAAAAACCTCTTTGACTAAACTTTACAGCAACTCTAAACTACTTTTTACTAGTGGATAAACATCCATTACCTCCTTACTATGTCTCTATTCAATTCCATAACTTGTTTCTTTTTTTTTCTTTCGAAAACTCTATTTTTCATACTTTCCAAAAATGGCAGCTTTACTTTAATTATTTCAAGCCTCTTAAACCTCTTTAAAACACTTATTTTGCATAAAAACACCATATTAATTCCTTATAGGTTTATGGTTCGATTCTATGCATTAGCATTTAATTTGGAAACTTTATCTAAGTAATAAAC